>JAVGVS010000814.1:0-92903 GCA_032718565.1 Distichodus sexfasciatus
CTCCTAGTGCTGCTTGATCTTAGTGCTGCTTTTGATACTGTTGATCAAGTTATTCTCCTGGATAGACTTGAACATGTTGTTGGTATCAGGGGAGTGGCCCTCTCTTGGTTCAGGTCCTACCGTTCAGACTGCTATCAGTATGTGAATATAAATGGTGATTCCTCAGAACATGTCAGGGTGAAATATGGAGTACCACAAGGATCAGTTTTAGGTCCCTTGCTGTTTTCGCTGTACATGCTAACTTTAGGCTCAGTTATTCGTGAGCATGGAATTAGTTTTCATTGTTTTGCGGACGATACACAGTTATTCAAGATTCACAATTCTTTATTTGTCACGTGCAAGTTATACAGGTACAACATGCAGTGAAATGTATCCTGATCCGCTCCTGTAACTATGCAGTAGACAAGGGAAAGACAAAATAGACACAATACAACTTACAAACATAAGACTGACTTAAATAAGGAGGTTGGGGTAACAGGACGAAAAAATAAAACTATATATTATACAATAATATATATATCGGCTAAACCTGAAGATAGACAGCAACTTCAGAAAATGGAAGAATGCTTAATTGACATAAAAAAGTGGATGTCAGACAACTTCCTCCAGCTAAATCTGGACAAGACTGAGGTCCTTCTTACTGGCACAAACGCCACCAGAAGTCAGCTATCTGACATCACGGTCAGTCTTGATGGATTATCCATTGTACCAAGTACTGTTGTTAAAAACCTTGGTGTTACTTTAGACTCCAATCTTTCATTTGATGTACATGTTTCTAACAGAAGTCGCACTGCCTTCTTTCAACTCCGTAATATTGCTAAATTAAGAAACGTGCTATCCTTTCAAGATGCAGAGAAACTGGTTCATGCATTTATTACCTCCAGGCTGGATTACTCTCTGGTTGTCCAAATAGGTTGTTAAATAAACTCCAGCTAGTCCAGAAGGCAGCAGCCAGAGTCCTCACTACTACGGAGCTCAGAATCAATCTCTGCTTTTAAGTCAAGGCTTAAGACTTACCTGTTTAGTCAGTCTTTTGGATATTAAACTCCCTTTTTCTTAGTTAAAGGCGAGATCTTGGGGTTCATGGTCATTTGAGATTAAAGGTGAAAGGGGGGATTGGTGCTGTCATCCTACCACTCTTGCTGATTGCTCAAGTTTGCAGATGGTGGTTTGGTGAGATGCCAAGACCCCTGGAAGCCCTTGTGTCTGTGTTACCTTCCAGCTCTCCCTTCTTAGCTAGGCTGCCATAGTTACTCTAGCATTGCCGGAGGTTAGGTTAGGGCACTTAACTTTCTTCTCTCTCTTCTTCTTTTTCCGAGCTGTTCCCGAGCTGATCCCAAGGTGACGCTTGGCCAAGAGGGTCTGGCTGCAGACTGCAAACATGCACTTTCAGCCACAACAGGAAGTGCACCAGGGAACAAGCAGCAAGCAAGAAGTTCTTGAGGGCAATGCGAATGGTATGTTAAGTTTTATTATTATTTGTTTTATTCATTTATTATTTGTTTTACTGAATTATATAGTTACACATTTTTGTTTTTTTTTTCCCGTACCATACACACATTATTGTAATGTTAATGTTTTGGTCTAACTTATTTATTTGATGACTGGAGTGAGTTTTTTTTTCCTGTTACGGCAACTGCTAGTCAGTTAGCTGACGTTATCTTACCGTAAAACAGACACTTTTCTTCCTCTACAGAGCTTTTCATGAAGTTATCTTGTGAGTGTCTTAGTTTTCAGCATCTAGTTTTTAATTGTTCGTGTGGTCTTGAGAATGTTTCTCTGTCTCCTTATGATGAGGCAAGACAAGTTTATCATACACAGGTTATTTAATGTGCTTTATAGAAACAGTATTTAAAAAAAACTTGAAACAAGACAAAGCATAAAATAGAAAAATAAGATAATTTTTATTTAGAAAATCTTTTTTAAAAATCGGATTAAAAGTGCAGTAAGAAATCACAGTTATTATATTCACTGAGGTTTTATTTTATATCCTGGTATTTATATTTATTTTTGTCCTGGTATGGGAACAGCTGTGTTCAGGACCAGAAAGCCCTCCAGAGAGTGTCAGCTCTCCCTTCCCTGCAGGACATCTACTCCAGGAGATGTAGGACCAGGGCAATTAGGATTATAAAAGACTCCTCCCACCCAGAAAACAAACTCTTTCATCTCCTGCACTCAGGCAGAAGGTTCCGCACCATCATGGCCAAAACAGAGAGACTCAGGAGGAGTTTCTATCCTCAGGCCATCCGTCTTCTGAATAAGGACATGCCTTTTTAAGTTCCGCTATTACATCTGCTAATACTTACCTCATATCATTACGATAACTTACACTGTAAATGTCCATGTTCTTACACGCTGCTGTTACATACCTCATATCAGTACGATAACTTACACTGTAAATGTCCATGTTATTACACGCTGCTATTACATACCTCATATCAGTACGATAACTTATACTGTATATTTTCAACTGTGATAATCGATTATACTGGTTGCCACATTTCATTGTCCGTATCACATGCTCTACTCTGTCTGCTATGTACAATGCAGCATTGCACTTGGCACTTTAATAAGAATCATTTCATTGCACCTGTTCTGTCTTGGCACAATTTGCAACCTCAGGTTCAAAAACTTGCACAGGTAACTTTATTGCACGTAACTTACGTTCCTATGTATATTATAGTTCTTTTTTTTGTCCTGTTACCCCAACCTCCTTATTTAAGTCAGTCTCATGTTGTAAGTTTGTATTGTATTGCGTCTATTGTTTTCCCTTGTCTATTGCACAGTTAAAAGAGCGGATCAGGATACATTTCACTGCTTGTTGTACTGTATAACTTGCACGTGACAAATAAAGAATCTTGAATCTTGAATCTTGAATCTTGAATCTTGAACCCCTCCAACATCGTGGTTTCTGTCCCTTAAGATATGAGAAGCATATTTAAATTCATGTTTAAAGTGATGTAAAAAATGTTAGCTAAGCTCATTATTAAAAAAAGATCTATTGTTTCTTTGTGCTTTTACAGATGCACCTCTCTATAACTCGTGAGGACTTTGTGCCACAGTAGTGCACAACCTGTTGCATTTTATATCATTGCCCACTATGCCCTGCCCTGCAGCCTATGAGGTTGGAAGGAATCCAACACCATTTAGATGGGCATTTTAAAAATGCAGTCATTTTTGGGGGTAATGTAAGGTGGACTATTACAATATAACTAGGGTGACCGTATAATTAATGTGTGAGAATGCACGGAACTGTATGTTAAAACACAAGAAAGACTGAAAACATTAGCCAGACATGGGAAAAATATTCTTTAAGATAGTTTGTAAAGTGTCCACCATGACACAGAGTCTCTTTTCAGTCTACCTTTAAGGCATCATACAGACATGGAAAAAGTCACTGCAGGGGCTTGTGAAGTTGATTAAACAGTAGTCAGAATTGTAATTGTTATAATTGAATTTTCAGAAATAACAAATGAATGACGAAAATCAATGATACCATTAATCTACGTATTTTGTGTTCAGCTGGACATGTCTGCCCTTCGGAAGTGTTGGTGTTTGCTGTCGATGGAGAACTGGATTGAACAAGTATTTATTTTTAATTAATTTATTTATTTATTCTTGCAATTTTTTTTATTCTTTCCACTTTGAAATGTAATTTTTCCACAGTAGAAAAACCATTCATTGCTTATAATGCATAGTTATATGAGGGTGGGGGGGATTTAAAATTTGTATTTCTTGTACAAGAGCAAAACCACAAACCACTTTTTTTAATCATTAAGGAGCAGTGCTTTAACTTATAGCCAAATCAGCTATAAACTTTATTAGCACACTGCAATTATACAGTTTCTTCAAAAGTTGCCTTCATGTTTAGATATGTTACCTTTAATTGCATGTTTCTTTTTTCAGCCATGGCAAGGTTTTTGCCCACTGGACAGAGTAGTCCAAGGCTTTTGAGTGGGGAAGGACAGACTGTATTACGCCTATACAAAAGAAAGCTTGAAGAGACAGTGCAGGTAAACATTTTTAATTTATAGAATACATTTAACTCAACCAGTAAACTTCAGAAAAGCTCTCCAGAAACTCTCCCCACTGAATAGCTATCAGTGCTCTGCTATAAATCTCACAGAAACTAAAAACACCATTAATAAGAGATTGGTGGTATGCATAACATAGTATGTCAACTTCATGGCTCATTCATATCTTTTTGGTAGCTGGCACAAATGCTGACATCCAACCCTGCAAAACTCAATTCAGGGAGGTAACCTTAAGGTACTTGTATAACACATTCGAAATGTCCAAACTCCATTGTGATGGAAAGACTGTAATGCGCGGTACCACAAATAGAAGTTATGAGATGTAGCCAGAAATTAGGTGAATCTAAATTGGACCATAAGGTGTGTGTTTGTCCCACGTACAGAGAAATCATGTAGGTTTACTTGGCACAAAGAGAGGCCAATCAGAATGCCCCCTCAGGCTCACACTGACTCTTGCACACACAAAAATACATTTTGCAAAATTCTGTCATTAAATAAAACCAGGAGTCATAAGGAGTGATTGTGAGATTCACATAGCATTTTAAACCATGTTTTTTACAAATATATATTACAAATATATCCTTGGTGTAATATTCAAACGTCCCCAGAAATACACTTCCCAGAATTCTGTGTCTGAGGGTATCAAGAAGCTGATATCAGCATGCAGTAGACTTCTGAAACTACAGATAATGTGCAGTGTCTGCAAGTAATCCAAGGTGGTCCAGTTCAGTTTTTTCCAGAGAGGTTAAGGGTACATATTGCCAGATAACTGTAACTAAGTGTGTCAGGCCTCCCCCAGGACAGTTGGCCCCGGCGGCCGCCAGAGGCCGCCAAAGACTCTGTTAGAGACTGTTTTCCCCGGTTCAATGTCCCTGTGTGTCATGCCCATATTAGGCAATGTAGTTGGCTCCTCCCTTCTGTGTCTGTCTGTGTGATCTATTGGTTGTCTCATGATTGTCTTGTGTGATGTCATTGTTTAGCCCATAATATAAGTCAGTCCTTTGTCTTCAGTCGTCATGTGTGCACCATCGAATTCCTCTGTTATTTGCCCATGCTCCCTGGAAGTTTTACCCAGGTCTTGTTGTACCTTCTGCTGTCTGGCCTCTGTCTGAAACCCCAACTAAGTCTGTCTTTGTCCAGTACTGTGTTATTGTTTGTTACCATTAGTGTTAGCACTGTTAGCATTAGCCACAGTCACGTCCTGTTGACCCTTGCCCTCTAACCTAGCCTTTAGCATAGTGATTAGCGTTAGCATAGCTAGCATCACATAGTTAGCATTAGCATTTAGCATAGTCACTTCTAGTTCACCCTTCCCCTTTAACATTAGCCTTAAGTGTTAGCATTAGCCTTTAGAGTTAGCTTAGCCTTTAGGATAGGTTTAGTATTAGGTTAGAGTAGGTCTTGTTTGCCCTATCTGTCCCCATGCCTGTTTGCCCCTAGTTCCAGTGCCTGTGTTTGATCGTGTTTCCTGTCCCCTGATTTTGCTTGTGGTCCCGCCTGGTTCCTGTTCCTGTCCGTCAGTATAGGGCTTTGTTTAGTTCATGTTTAGCTGGTCTCCATGTCCTTGTCTTATTGAGCTTGCATTTCCTCTTGTTTGTCCCCAACCTGGTGTTCTGCAATAAATATGTCAGCAAAACCTACCCAACCTGCATCTTGCATCTGCTCTGTTCCCGAAAACATGACAGATGCACACACCTATTTTATGGACGCTGCAGGAAGGGTTTGGCCTGCGCAGCATTTGGAGCTAATCACCTGGGTGGACGAACCCAGTCGCTTCTCCCCCTCTGAAATGCTGTGCTACCCAGACTCCCACGATGAGCTGGAGGACTGGATGGACCCCCGAGGCAACAAGGCTTGGTGGTTGGGTTCCCCCATGACCCAGGCACAGTTGTTCGCCTGGGACGAGGGCTCAGACCAGGAACTGGAAGACGAGTTGGACCCTTTGGAAGAAAAGCTCGAGTGGTGGGGTCTCCCCATCATCCCGGCCGACAAGATCATCAGGCAAGAAGAGGGAGAACCGGCTAAGGTCAAAACGACGGAGGAGGTGGGGCAAGCCACACCGCCGCTCCTCGGACCACCAGGCACCACCATCTAAGAGGAACCAGCTTCCGCCTCAAGTGTCTCCGGGACCGCGACCGCTGTCAGCATCTGCCCCCGAGAAGGCCCCTGAGTATGGGCGGGTCCCTCGTGCTCCCATGTCACTGCCTCTCCCAGACCCATGCCCTTTGCCATCTCAAGACTTCACCCCATTCTGGCTGGACCACAATCCACGCTGATTGACATCCTCCATCTTCGACCTTGGCCCGTCAGTCTCTATGGCCCTCAGGACTGCCAAGCCTGTTCCAGGGGCCGGCGAGCCCGTCAACACAGTACCAGGAGCCACTGAGGAGACCTTATAGCTGGTGTTTGCCATCGAGGAGAACTTGCAGCCTGAGCCTGTTGCCAAGGAGGCCTTGCTGCTGGTGTCTGCCGCCCTCGCAGCCACTGAGACTGTGTCTGCCGCCCTCGCGGCCACTGAGACTGTGTCTGCCGCCCTCGCGGCCACCTCGCCGCTCAGCCCACGCCTTCTCCTCGAAAGGCCGCCCAGCCCGCGCCTGCTCCTCAAAAGGCCGCCCAGCCCGCACCTGCTCCTCGAAAGGCCGCCCAGCCCGCGCCTGCTCCTCGAAAGGCCGGCCAGCCTGCGCCTGCTCCTCGAAAGGCCGCCGCCCAGCCCGCGCCTGCTCCTCGAAAGGCCGCCGCCCAGACCGGCGCCTGCTCCAGCAACCAAGGCGGCCGCCCCGCCTGGCATTTTTTCCCTCCATGTTTTCAGAATTAGGCAGTGGCTTTGTGAAAGCAAGCCATTAATTCTGTACAAGATCTGTGCACTTCTGCTTGTCAAGACACTTGACAAAGCTATGTAAATAAAAATTAGGTTTCTCTCTTTTTGATTAAAGGCCTGAAATGAGATCTCATTCACTAGGGTCTCTTTCAGGTGCTGTCAGGTGAACTACAAAGAAAATACGACTGAGAACTGACCTTAAGTTTGTACAAAAACATTCTTTCTGGGAAATGCTCCAAGCCGAAATGAAGTAAGATCTGTCTGGGCACATTTTCATAAAGATAGGTTATAAATTTCAGACTCATCCCTGAATCACCTTGGCCACAGATATATTTACTGTTAAATTCACAGACCTCCCTTAAAAGAGAAATACACATTATCATGTACTGTTTGTTTTAAAATTGCAAATCCATGTAGGTTTATTTTAGCTTGAAGCCCAGTAAAAATTCATTAGAATGTGTTTTATCACTGAAAACACATTTCCACAGAGGACAAGAGTGAAAAACCCAGGCCAAAGCAAAGAATACAGCAGGTAATGTGTGGTCAGAATGCAGGGTGTTCCTCTTGAAGGGCAGGGAAGTGCACTGGCACTGAGACTGTAGAAAAACACTCTGAGCTGAGTGGAATAAATGACTATGCAAGAATAAATCGTCATTTTTAAATGCTGTAAGTGTGTCCTTTCTGATAAAGACATAAAACAATACAACTCACAAAGATAAAAAATGTGCTGCGTGGTAAAATGTTTTTGTACCGGAGAATGACAATGGCTGAACTTTTCTTATGCCAGTGAAACCTGAACATCACAGCTCTAACAAACTCTGAAATCATGACTCACTATCATACTGGAAGCTCTTTCTAATCTTAACTGACTGAGCTTTTCCTAATTATTCATCCAAATAATACTGTATTAAGGTAATTAGGATCTCGGGCAGAATCGCAGGGATTTTTTAATTTAGAAAAACATCTCAAACGCACCCTCACTAGGACGTTAACTATTGCTAATGTTAATAGTTGTTTCTATCTATATGTGACCTGATCAATCAGTGAAGGAGCAGTAGGCAGCTGACATGGGAGCAGTGCTTGGGGACAGTGTCTAGCTCTTGAGTACCTCAGTGGTACCTTCAGATCACGGGCCAAACTCCCTAACTGTTACACTACCAACTGTTATCTTTATATAATGTGTTATATTCTAGCAAAGAGGCTTGTGTTCGTTCTAGATGTTTTCTAAAAGACGGGCAGTGATGATAAAAGACAAACTGCATAAAGTGTTTAGTCAAATTTATTTTTGATAATTTTTTATATTTGACTATGAAGAGTTTGAAAGACGTGCACAAAATAGCCTCATAAACTTAACTGTTAGCGCTCTGTTACAATAATATTGTTTATTGGAGCTAGTTGTGTCTTAGTGATCAGTGATTAAGAAGTTATTTCCTGAGTCACAGAAAATCTCTCATTTACATTTACACCATTTTAAAGACTGACTTCTATTCCCTAATTACAGGAACCCAATAGTGGTATTGATGGAGGAAGGACGAGTGCAACAAGTCAGTGGTGCATTGACCGTCATCATCAATTCATTGGTCAGGTCCAGCTGCCCCAGATACTGACTATGAAAGAAGAAGATGCAGGGAAGGCTCTGCAGGAGTGCAATGGATGCAGAGGAAGATTTATTTGTTAATAAAGATAATGTTCTGGCTCCATTTTGTTTTGTGTTTAGCCATGTGCAAGACATGCATGGCTTTTTAGAAGAAATAGTGGATTGCAGGAAGTTCACCATATACTGCAGCCTCCTGAACTAAATTAATGTTTTTTTGTTTTGTTTTGTTTGTGTTGCTTTTATCTGAAGAAATAAAATATATAATTCCTGATGTGTCCAGTGTACTTAGTTTTTTTTCCCCATCCAGCTTTTATTAATCACAGTTTGGTACCTCATGGCATATGTAACGTGCATTGCGTCTTACAGTTCTGATATATTCTGATAAGATTATTAATGACACAGAATTGTACTATTATTTAATTCTGTTTTACTCTTTATTCACACAAATACTGTATATATTAAATATAAATAATATTAGCAAATTGTGATGGTTGCATAATAATTTTTCGTGAGACAACAGCGGGAAAAATAAACTAGCAGGGTAGGAACATCAGTGCTCTCGCTAGCACGGCCACGATGCTAATAAGTATAACAGGTGAGCATTTAGCTTGATTAACTTGATCTGGTATTTTAAATCTAACATTTTAATAAACCAACGCAGGCCAGACAAACAACATGAATGTAAATATGTTAACATGATTAAGAATATTTCATATCGTTCATAAATGGTAAGCCTGTAAAACTTGAAAACGTACCATTTTTACACTTTATTAGCACTACCTTAGCAAGCAAGAAACGATTCCCTGGTTGCACTTCCTGTTGTGGCTGAGCGTGCACTTCCTGTTGTGGCTGAGAGTGCACTTCTGCAGTCTGCAGCCAGACCCTTCTACACTTGGCTGACCGAATCCTCACCGGGACTCTATGGAGTTGCCCCGAGCTGACGCTGACCATCTAAAATTCAAATTCAAATTCAAATTTATTTATATAGCGCTCTGAACAACAGTCATTGTCACAAAGCACTTTACATATAACTGGCCTAAACCCCCCAACAAGCAAGCCTGAGGTGACAGTGGCAAGGAAAAACTCCCTCTAGTAGGAAGAAACCTTGAGAGGAACCAAGACTCGGAGGGGGATACAAAAGATACAAAAGTAGTCCAAGGGATATTTCTATTCCCGGGTTGTTGATGGGCCACTTGCAGGACCCCCCCAACAACATTAAGCTGAAATTAGTTCAGCATTGTGCTGCTAAGTCAGCAGATGTCCATAGGGTCCAATCCCAGTTTGTTTCATCATGATGTCTCCATGGAGTCCTGTTGCCGGTTCAGTCGGCCTGGATCAGCTCGGGAGGGTTGACAAGGTCAAGCATCAGTTCAGGACATCTCCAGGGAATCCAAGGGGATGTTTTGTTTTCTCTGAACTTTTAAATTTTTAACGGAGCAATTTTATCGAAGGTGGAACGAAGCGTAGATGTTAGATAATCCGTATTACTCTCAAGTTCAGCAAGATTAGACATTTCCACTGCCCGGAACGACAGATCGGGGAGATTATCAATAAAGTTACTAGCTGTATCTGAAGTGATTGTACGCTTGGAGCAGAAGCGAGTTGTAGTATTTGTGTTTTGACTAAAGTGAAAGACAAATGTAATTGGATGGTGGTCATAAATAATACTTGTCTGAGGCAGTACTGTTACATTATCTACACTCTCAACCCTACCAAGCTGACGCTGACCAACTGAACTCCCCAGGATTCCCTGGAGATGTCCTGAGCTGATGCTTGATCTTGTCAACCCTCCCGAGCTGATCCTGACTCACTGAACCCGCACCAGGACTCCATGGAGACATCACGATGAAACAAACTGGGATTGGACCCTATGAATGTCTACTGACTTAGCAGCACAATACTGAACTAATTTCAGCTTAATGTTGCTGGGGGGGTCCTGCAAGTGGCCCAGCAACAACCCAGAATTCAAAATATCCCTTGGACTATTTTTGTATCTTTGCTTCTTTAAATAACTAGCAACTCATCTTGATCTATTGCTGTTGTACATTAAATGTTTGTGCGCCCGGTCGCCCAGAGGAGGATGGGGTCCCCCTCCGAGTCTTGGTTCCTCTCAAGGTTTCTTCCTACTAGAGGGAGTTTTTCCTTGCCACTGTCGCCTCAGGCTTGCTTGTTGGGGGGTTTAGAGCAGTTATATGTAAAGTGCTTTGTGACAGTGACTGTTGTTAAGAGCGCTATATAAATAAATTTGAATTGAATTTGAATTGAATTGATTTGCCACTAGAAGCCACCCATTTACAAAACTGAGCAGAAATGTGCGTACGCATTGGTTGAGGTTGCCATGAAAATGTGCGTAGCGGTGCGCCAAGTTTAGTGTTTGTACATCTCGACGTGATCGTGGAAATGGGCGCATGCAGCATTTTTGTGCGTACGCCCCGTTTGTACATGAGGCCCCTAGACTGGTAAAGGTACCACCGAGGTACTGATGAGCATGATAATCTCCACTTCACACCATGTATGGACAACTCCATATATTGTGCAAGGCATTATACCATTTAATGATAATCCAGTCTTTTGTGCAAAGCAAAATTAATTTTTCATAATGCAGCAATCTGCAATTGTATGTGCAACGGTGGGTTCTTCTTTGAAGTGGAAACATTCAACAAAGAAAGGCTCAAGATTTCAATTTTTAATTTTTATTTATTTATTGAAGATACTACTGAGGTACTCATAAGCAAGGTACCATCCCCAAGCACTGCTCCCTGGAAGTTGCTGACACTGTCCACTGCTCCGTCATGGATGGGTCTAATACAGATGTGTGGATGTGGTTGTCATGTCTCTCTGCAGCTCTGCTGTTTTGTGGTTATCAGTGACTATGGGGTGAGCTGCAGTAGCAGTGGTACAGGCTGGGCAGAAGTTTTTTTACTTCAAAGGTAAGCATTAGAGTTTTACGTCTAACTTGTATAAACATTGTACGGGTTTTTGCGCAGTGAATACCAGGTTTGCCACTGCATTCTGATTCTCTTGCATGTAATTCCATCCTCATATTATTCTTCTAAGCAAAGGACAGCAATATCTCAATGTTATGATGAAGGTTCCAATGTAGTCAGGAGAGGGTACCAACATGAGCTGAAAAAGTCGAATCCAACACGGCCAAATGTTGTGCTGTTTTATTGGACTAATGTGGACTGTCTTGAAAATGTAGTGAGTTCCCCGTGAGGCACAGGTGTTCTACATTGCCAGAATTCCAAGACCAGCATTAGAGTCCCTGAACAGCAACACCTCTCACTTCATAGAGAAGCATCATGTTGTCAGATTCAGGTGAACCTGGACTTTGCCATCTTAATCACAATGTTGCCGCACCCCTGCTTTTTATTGGTGCCGGGAAGAGTGCCAGGAGTGTCAGGATATTTAAGTCGAGCATTGTTCTCAATCCTGCAAACAGCTTCACTCCAACACTAAGATCCAACCTTGTAACAAAGGAACAGAATAAGAAGAGAGTTGTAAGTAGATTTTTAAGCTTTAAACACCTAAAAATGTGTTAAATAAGGGATTGTTCTGTTGGATTTGTGCTTATTAATAATAACATTCCTCTGAGATATAATCTGTGATATATTTACAGTTTGATAATCCATTTGTTGAGACAAAATTCAAGAACTGCACTAGTGAACTAGTGCCTAGAATTTGTACAGTTGCTCTGGTGTTATAGTAATTGTATAGCGTACAGTACCAGACCACTGTTGTAGTAATACCAGTAATTATTATAGTGTCCTATAGTTTGTCCTTTAATAACTGTTACTGTGTGATGTGGATAAGATTCTAGAATTCTGTGCTTAGTGAAAATGTTCAAATGAATGAAAATGTAAATAAAAGGTGCATCCATTCTGTTCTTACAGAAAACGAGATATTGCATCGAGCAGGACATGGTAAGTTCCAGTTCTATTTTAGTCTGGTGTAACCTGCAGAAAGGCCCAGATTAACCCAGACCTTACTTTTTGACAAATGTACTTTACAGATGTGTAATGTGCAGAAATGACACTGCTATTTCTCTGTGTGTATTAGTAAAAAGTAATGGTTATAATGTTTATAACCTAAAACTAAACTATAATCTAAAATAAAGCCTCATCCACCTCAGTCTCTCCTGCTTACCGTCCTTCTCCTCCAGGGTTGCCAGCTGTCACATATTTGGGTTGAAATTGGCTTTGACTGCTTATAGAAAGCCACTGTCCCATTACAAACTTGAAAGTCCAGGTGGTAGAGGCGTTACACAACAAGCTAAAGAATATATAACAAAACCAGAATTTTTTTTTTTTTTTTGCATGAGTGAGATTCGCTGCCTTAAATCCTGACCACTCAATACCAGAGTCTGGCTATGACCATGTTAAATCTCTGTTCTCTCTGTCTGTATTCCACTGCACCAGTTTAATGGAAAATGTTTAGTATAAAGTTATGTCATTTTAATTACAGGCTGTTGTTGGTTTTGGGGCACTTGAACCCTTCATCGGAGCAGAAGAAGGCGTTGCCCTGATAGACTGCAATGAAAAGTACTGGAGCGACATTGAGCGTGGAGGCATTTACAACATTGAATCCTGTAAGAGCAGTAAAGACGAGTGGTGCAGGTTTACCGTAGAGAAGATCGGTGGCAATAGAGTTTACTTGAAAGACAGGCGAGGCTTCTACCTCAGCCGAATCCGTAGAGGAGACGTTGACTTCATCGAGGCGGCCAAGAAGCCTGCAGATATCTGCTGTCAGTTTGAGGTTTCCTCCAAAGAAGGAAAGGTCCTGTTCCGAGCTGACAACGGACTCTTCCTTAGTCTGATTGATCGTGGCAATCTCAACATTGAAGCCGCCAAAGGGGGATATGATAAGTACTGTGAGTTTACACCGACCTGCGGAGAAATCGCCAACCCCAGTTTCAAGATCCTCAGCGTGGATTTCAAGTCGTCACCTGAAATACTGTACAAACCGGTGGTGGTGAAAGAGCAAATCTACGAAAACATCAGCAGTGTGGCACAGAAACACACATTTAACATGGGCTGGACCGCAACTGTGACTGAAACCACGACATGGGAGCACTCATGGGGTCTCAACTCCAAGTTCTTGTACAATTCCATGTGTGCATCAGCAGAAATCTCTATCTTGTATTCTGGATCATGTTCCAACACCGTCACCAAGGAGAAGAGCCTCACCACAGGCAGTGAGACAGAGTTCATCATTCCACCTTACTCTAAAGTCTCTGCCAAATTAATAGTGTACACTGCACAAAATGCCTCCATCCCATTCACTGCCAAGATTAAGAAGACCAAAAGCAATGGGGAAGAGCAGATACTGAATGAAAATGGAACATGGCAGGGAGTCATGTGTGAAAAAGTGTGCATTAACATTAAAGAGGAGAAGATAGAAAAAATGTGCCACTGTTAAACACCACTGTGCAGGGTAAAATGGTCTTATTTTAATAATCACATTAATAATAGTATGTGCTGTGGAACTTTTGCCATGTTTAATATCTATTTATTTAATATCTTCCACAGGGACAGATGATTGCTGGACTCCAGATTACTGACTGAGAGGGTTTTTAGATGACCTGGTGCTTAGCTTTAACTCAAATCAACACAGAGAGCTGACCGATGTAAGCAGCATCTGATGTGGCTCCACGCTACTTTTGCTCTTTTTTCTGAAACTTAAGACATTTTTTCTGATATTTCAGGTGTGCTGTATATTAAAATAAAAATTACATGTAAAACATGTATATAATGTCTCCATGCATGTCATTTGACACACATTCATATCCAGAGGAACGAGAGAGATTCTCTTTCATGCTGGAGGACATGGACCAACCCAAGAGCTGCTGCCAAATTAATGTCCAACTGGGTCATGTGCAAAGTCAAAGTAAACTTTATTGTCATCTCAGCTATATATTGTACAAGTTTACAGAGAGACGAGACAATGTGGCTCCAGTTTTAACAGTGCAAAGAACAAGGAACAAACAAGGCACATAGAATAAAAATATATGAATAGAATTAATGTTGCTTTTATTTCCCATTTTAAATAATTCATGACACATTTAATAATTTAATGTTGCTTTTATTTTCCATTTAAAAATTATTCATGACACATTTAATAAATTAATGATGCTTTCATTTCCCATTTTTAAAAAAAATCATGACACATTTAATAAATTAATGATGCTTTTATTTCCCATTTTACTTGTGTTTCCCGAATTAAATCAGTAATGACACGGTTAATTTAATTTAATTAATTAATTCATGATGTATTTATGTATTTAATTTTGGGACTCGGAGTCCTCCACGGGTGTAAGTTGGGTGTAGAACGGGAGGCGGGGGCTCCGGTAGTGACGCACGGTGTCGGTGTCGGGGCTGGAAGATGGCGGCGGCGGGACTCGGTGTGGTGGTAAACGCGGGGTTGAGATCGCTTCACCGCGGGTGTGTTGGTTCTCGTCTCGCCGCGTCCAGACGCCTGGGAGCCGCGGTTTATCCCCCGTCACGAAGCGCCGTGACTTCATCGAGCGGGGCGATAATGGCCAAACCCAAAAAGGTGAGTAAAATACAGAGGAACGAGGTGTTTACTCTCCTCCGTTTACCCTCAGTTTACTACCGAGATAAACAGCAGTAAACATGACAAAAAATAATCGCTCACTTTAACTAGTAAACTGTCATTTGCTGCAGTAAAGCAGTTTTTTTTACTAGAGGTGGAGAGAGTACTGAATATTGGTACTTAAGTGCAAGTACTACTGCCACACATTTTAACCTCATGCAGGTCGAAGTTTTAAATTCAAATTGTAGTTGTACTGAGTAATGTAATGTGATTTTATGAGTCGTTAAGTACTTTAATTTGTACCGAAGCACAAATAATATTACAGACTTGAAGAGACTCCTGAATGTTGGTACTTAAGTACAAGTACCGTTACACTACTGAACTAACTCCTCTACAAGTAACACAACTGCTGGTAAAAGAACATAAGTTAAAACACACACTTTTCTCCTCAAATCCTGAGTGCTTTAATCAAAGGAAACTGGACTTTTTGAACTTGAAAAGTTTGAACATTTTTCTGCTCTTATAAGAAAAACCTCTTTAGTTTTTCTCCAAAACTGCACCTTATACCCGTCAGTATTTTACTAAATAAATATTTTGTCATTTTCTTGTTCAAAGTAGTCCAATAGTCCAATAACTATTTATTCATTTGTTTTTTTGAGAAGTTGGGTTTTTAAAACACTCACTAAAATGATAGGGTTACTGTGAGGACTAATAATCACACATGTACATAAATGCAGGAAAACTATATTTATTCAGATTGTCTACTGAGTAATGAAATGTCATTTGAAAAGTAGTGAAGTACATCGTGACTTGAGATTTGTAAAATTAGTTACAAATTAAGTTAAATTACAGACAGAAAATATAGTCGTAAATCTGCAAGTATATGAAAAAAACTACAGAATTACAGGCTGGCATTTGGTCTGAAGCTGCCGTTTTATTAGATTCAACATTTTCAGGATCAAAATTAAGTTTCTTGTTAAAAGTATAGTCATATACAACATACATGTTTTGGTGGTTAATGGTGATGTATACAGAAGGTATCAGATGTGTGCAGGAAGTAGGAGGATGTCAAGTCAAAGTAAAAGTAAACTTTATCATGTCAGCTATATGTAAGTATTGAGAGAGAGAACGACGTGGCTCCAGTTTTTACAGAGTACAAAGAAGGCACGTAGAGTAAGCACATATTAATAAACTATAAATATAAAATCTAAACTGTAAGTAGAAAATGAAAAATGTGCAATTTTATGATGTGCGCTGAGGAGTTAAATAAGTAACTAACTGTATAATTTGTATCAGGATGTGCAAAATATCTGCTAAAATTTTGCCCAGTGTATGTCCATAAAACACACTACTGCACCATATGTGTTTTCTTCAATTATTTTAAAACCACAAAGATAATAGTTGAGAACATTTACAACCTCACCAGTAAACTACCAAAAACCCCAAAACAACATAATGCAAAATTTGCTCGATATAATAGGATTTCAGGTTTGTCTTGTGATTTTCGCATCACATTTATTTATGCATCGTGGTAGTATTTTTCAAGTGAAAATTGTTATTTAATTGTGCTGTTATTGTTTCATGTAACTGTGCGGTTACTGTTGTTTTAACAAGTTCTATTTATTTCTTGTGTCTGACTATGCTGCTGTAGCAATGTAAATTTTCCTCTTGTGGGACTAATAAAGATTATCTTATTTAATACGTACCTAGTAGCTCAGGACCTTCTGAGAAAATAAAGATAAATAAAACAATACAAACACAAAGTTTCTGCACTAATAATAGTAATAATAATAATAATAATACATTTAGTGATATAGATAATATAGTGCTACAAGAAAACAATATCAGAAACCAGGATAAAAGAGAGGTTTATTAAAAGCTTTTTTAAAACAGAATTTTAAAATTATTGAATTACTGCTCTACATTTCTATACACAGTGGTACCTCGGTTCTCGAACCACTTAGACTACGAACATTTTGGAGTACAAATGATGTCTTTGGCCAAATCCTTGCTTGGAGTACGACTAAATCTTGGAAAATGAACTGAGTTCTGTGTCAAGCTTTATACAGGAAACTGCAAAATTGCATAAAGCGTGATATTTTCAGCTAGGTTGAACAATGTCGTTCAAACAGTGTTTTTCAATCATAGTCAGAATTCCACCATTTATTTTGTATTTTGACCTGAAGCCAGATCAACTTGATGCTAGAACCATCAGTTGATTGGCCTTCTATCTGACCATCACAAAGCTGCTTTGTCATTACACACATATGTATTGTTTTTATACCAAAAATTGTAAAATTGCACGGAGCCACTATTTCCAACCAAATCGAACAATTCATAACTCGAACATTATTTCTAATGGAAAATGTCAGAATTAAGTCATTTATTTTGTACTTAGACCAACTGAAAAAACAAGCTTTCATGTGTAAAACCATCACATTGTTGTGTTTTTAGGGGTGCAGTGTAAAACAGATTCATTGTTTTACATTGCTTCTTATGTGGAAAATTAACTTGGAACTTGAACGTTCTGGAATGGATTAAGTTCGAGTACAGATGTGCCACGCTATATATATTACGAAACAGAATCTGTCTGTAAATCGTCTGTCAGGAAATGAGTGTCCTAGTAATGTTCTTAAGGTGAAGCGTCATCCCTCCTGTTACTCATGTGAAAAAAAAAATCTAAGTGGTATAATAACTAACGTAACTACATATACTCTACTGTAATCTGCGATTAGTGCAAGTCGTATGTTGAGCCTGTGTTTTGTTTGTTTAATATTTTTATTATATACATTAATATATTTTTTAATGTCTCCCGCCGGTGTAGACGTCATTTGGCCTGCTGCGTATCAGCCTGGTGGTGGTGCCCTTCTTGTACGTCGGAACTCTCATCAGCAAGAACTTTGCCGCCCTGCTGGAGGAACACGACATCTTCGTGCCCGAGGACGATGACGATGACGACTGAAGTGATGACGGTGAGAGAGAAAGGGAGGATCAAAACACCAGAGCTGGACAATTCATCAAACATCAATCCAAACCCACATTCACAACCTTTAATCAGCGTGATCTTGCCCATAACGATAATTACAATTACTTTCTTCAGTTATTTTAACATCACAAATAGATCCACTCTTTCAGTAGAAACAATATTTCTGATTTAATAGTTGAGGAGATTTACTATGAACTATGAAGACAAAAATCTAACAAATTCAGAAACATTTGGTCATTAATCGTAACTGAGGTAAAATGTTGAATGAGTTGTGATATTGATATGTCACATCGTCCAGTTCTAGGGATCGATAGCAATATTGATTTATTATAAATGATCTGTTGCTAACCTGGCATCATAACAGTAACATCACTTCAGCAGTGATATTCTGACTAATATTCTGTGGACTAGGGGTGGACTGATGTGGTCGATACCAGTAGTGATTCTGACTAATATCAATATTCTTACAATAAGTGATATTTTGATCAGATATGTCTCCTGTAAAAATGAAAATGTAGAATAACTAATACTCCAACACCAAACCAGATGTAAAAGCGTCTTTAGAACGTTTGTGAGAACGTTTTTATCATGTGAACACTGTAAGTGCAGCAGCTCCCAGCTTTAGTGTTAGAACCTTACTTCAGCTCCTGCAGTCTTCAGTGTTGATTGGCTAGATTTCACCAGTTGGTTGGGACTCTATGTGCATCATTTTCATATTAAACAGAAATATCTTTATTCAATATTTGTTTAGAAAATCAAACTTGTAAAACAATTAGGAGTAATTCTCCGTATTCACATTTTGCATTCAAGTTTAAAAATAGGAAACAGAAACATCATTTTTTAAGAGTAGTATGAGGGACTTTTTCTTTTATACAAAACTGAAAAATGGAAAATGACTTTTTTCAATTGTGGTTTTGAAAATAAATATTGATTTAAAATAATAAATTGTATTAATAATAGTCATTATTATTACACATTGTATTAATAAAATACTTTTAAGCCTTCTAAAGTGAATAAAAAGTGTATATAAACAATTTATAACTGTATATAAAATATTTCAGTGCTTAGTTTTAAAATAAACAATATATTTTAGTATTTAGTACTCTATATAAAATATTTAGTACTGTGTATAAAATACAACTTAAACAGCATCATTCCAACATTTTCCACAGGTTTTTAACCTCTTTGTCTAGTCATATCATTAAGAGGAAATTAGCATGGGAAATTAGTAGAGTGAACAGCTATAAAAGAGAATAAACATCAAATAAAATGTGTTTTCTTTACAAATCAACATGCACTGTTATATACTCTCTACAGCTTAAAGAAAACTGGCTTCATTTGGTGTCTGTACTCGTGTGGTTGGAGGAACAGCTTGAGAACATACATCAAATATAATGTTTTGTTTTACGGATGTGAAAAGTGTGATGTCTTGTGTAAACAGGTTGTGTTATGATAACACTAACATGCTGAATTGTTTCTTCTCTGCAGGTTTCAGAGCTGGTTATTCCAGAATTCAGAGAGGGTCTACTCGTCCCAAAACATCTCGGTTACATCCTGGTTGACTGTGTGTATTTATGTGTGTGTGCTTGTGTGTATTTAAGTTTGTGAGAGTCAGTGGTCAATCTACATGTACTGACTGCTGAAAACCCTAATAAACACTGGAGCAGAGTGACCCTGTCCTGAGTTTTACTGAGATGAAGATCTTCTGGGGTTGGAGCACATGGTAGTGTAACGGTGGAACTGTTTGGGTGGAAGATGCACCAAAAATTCAAACATTTGGAGCAGGCATAATCAATTCAGGTCCTGGAGGGCAAGTGTCCTGCCCTTGGTTTTCCATCCACCTGGATTTCAGAACATTGACACCTGGTCTCAGGTAGATAACCACCAGAGACTGATCAGGCATGATGGAAAACCAGCAGAACACCTGCCCTCCGGGACCTGAACTGATTAACCCTGATTTAGAGTATTTATCAGATGTTCTTATTCAGATCGACTTCCATTTTTCCTAATTACACGTACAGTCTCCCTGCATTCACCTGGGGTGAAGGGTCTTGCTCAGTGGTCTGGTGGTGGTGGTGCTGGAGGTAGGATTTGAACTCATGACTTCTTGGTCCAGAGGTGAGTAGTCTAACCACTAGACCACCACCCCAGATAGAAGGAAAACCTGGAAGGACTTTTAACTCACCAGAGTGGAATTTTTCACATCAGTCATCTCCATCTTTAAACCACGAGGAATCTGGTCTAGATTTGGGCTGGAGAAACACCAAAAAACCAAACCGAACCCAAAGATTCTGCTCTGATCCATCCAGGGAGATCTGCTGCTTTGCCCAAACTTAAGCAACGTTCATTTCTTTTGGTCGTTATGATTTTTTATCATTTGGGAAGTAGCTTCGTAGTTCCAAAAAACCTTTCCCATGAAATGAAAGTGAAAGTGAGTGAGTATTTGTCATACCCCAACTGGACTCTGGAAATGGAAGTTCTACGTTTTGTTGTTTAAGAACAAATTTCTTCTTAAAAACTTTTAGTGAATTGAGGCTTGATCATCTGAACTGGTATTTTTCTGAGACAATTATGCTGTTTAAACTAGTGATGTGCAAGGAAGCTCATGAAGCATTGGCTGTAAGTGTTGGCACCACTAGATTGTACTCTTGACTTTAAGAAAGGGCTAAAAGTGTTGCATTTTGACAAATTGTCTTTCTTAAAGTCAAGAGCACCATCTAGTGGTGACAAAACTTTCAGCAAATGCTTCATGAAGCTTCATCTGCACGTTTAACAAGCAGCAAGGGGTTCACAAAGCGTCATCAGCTTGTGCTTATTTAGATGCGCATGAATAAAGTGTATGAACTAATTTGTGGAGAGATGAAGCCAACTCTGCAAGTCTAACGTGCAAACAGCACTTTTAACACTGTGTAATCCCAGTGCAGTACCTGAACCAACAGGAACCAAAGTTCTGGCTTGTTCATTATAAAGCAACTGTCTGTCACCCATCCGCTGGTTGTACACCGCAAGTCAAAACAGGGAGATCTGCTGCTTTGCCCAAACTTAAGCAACGTTCATTTCTTTTGGTCTTTATGATTTTTTATCATTTGGGAAGTAGCTTCGTAGTTCCAAAAAACCTTTCCCATAACTTTGCCAAATGAAAGTGAAAGTGAGTGAGTATTTGTCATTGTGAACACAGCACAGCACACAGTCCAACACGATCAAATATGAGCTCTGCATTCGACCCATCTGTGGAGGAGCAGTGGAAAATCCACACGGTTGTGCATGAACCAATACAGACACTGAGTTCAGTATAATCTGGCTGTATTTACAGTTCAATAAACAACACTGTTTCATCACAAACAGAGGTAAGGAGTTAAGGGTATTAGAGAGAGAAGTCAAGGGTCGTGTCCACGGTAAAATTTGGACAGGAAGTCATGGGGTCGAGCCTCCTCTGTCTCGTGGAAGTAACGCATCACGTGGGTCTTCTGCTTCCACACGTGGATAGTTTCCTGCAGCTCCATCTTACCCTGAACACAGCGGGAGGAAAAACACCATCAATCCCTGCTACTGCCAAAGTTGGGAACCACTTGCCCCTTTCCCACCGCTCTGGTGCAGGTACCAAACTGAGTACCAGTTACCTCTTTACCACTACAGTGGTGCTGCAGTAGGCTAACCATCACCAGACCAGCAAAGATTTGGTATTGGTGGTGCAAAATTCGTTCCAAACAAACAGCACCTAAACTTCTGTAAATGAAACATTACAAAACTGTTTGTTCTTTTCTTTTTTTCTTTTTCTTTTTTCTTTTTCTTTTCTTGTCAATAGCCTGACAGCAAGCCTCTTTTTTACAGATCACGTCACAACTTCATTGGGGAGGTAAATTGCAGAAATTTCATCACATCAGAGATTTTAGCAGCTGTTCTTATCCATATCGACTTCCACTCTCCTAATTTTGGGTCTCCCTGCAGCAACTTGGGGTTAATGGTCTTGTTCTGTAGACACAGTGTTGGTAGTGCTGGAGGTATGATTAGAACCCATGATGTCCTGGTGTCCTTTCTAACCACTAGACCACAACCAGACCTGCCAAGTTCTGGTGCCGATTTACACATTTTTCCCCTGAATTATTGTTAGTGGAAAAACTTGGCACTGGGTCCAAACTCTGGAGATGTACTGGCACCAGTGTGGTGGAAAAGTAGAACATTACACACCATGTCACTCGAACGTGTATGAAACCTGTATTGTTGGAGTGGTTGTTGGAAGTTTCTCACCTTGATGACCAGCATGTCGATGACTCTGGGGTCAGAGATGTGTTTGTTCTTGTCGAACATTTCTCTGACTTTCTCTCGGCCCTGTCGAGCCGAGATGTCCAGCTGGTACATGTGCACTGCAACAGCATAAAGAGACCATCACTGAATTTTAACTCACTTTACATGAGAATAACTACAGCAGATCCTAGTAACAAACAGTAAAGAATGTTGACTCACTATGCACAAAACACACACATTGTAAAGACTTGAGACTTAATATAAAGAGTAAATCTCCTTCTGTGCTGGCTCAAAAGATCTGCCTGCCCGTGTGCTTAAATGTATGGAAGACCAAAGCTGCCACAATTTGCCTTAAAGACACCTTGCTAGAGCGCTGTAAAAACCGCTGAAGACTCAACCTCCTGCTCCAGAATACATGTATATACTAGGGATGCAACGGTACTCGGTAAAATACCGGACCGTTCGGTACGCGCTGCACGGTCCAGTACGCCCTTGTGTACCGCGGTATTTCAGTTTTGTACGTACTTTTGAAAATGGCGCTTAATGCTTACCAGGCTACTGTTACTTGGAGAGGTTTACAAAAAACATGAACAGGTTATTCCACTTTCCCAGGTAGTTGAGGATGAAGTCGAGTCATACAGGTTAGCAGACTCTATTAATGTAGATGCTGATTCTTTCATGTGGTGGAGGGCAAATGAGAGCAAGTTCCTCCATGCTGCAAAAGCTGCACAGCGTCACCTGTGTCCCAGGAACTTCTATTGCAAGTGAGAGAATTTTCTCCACTGCACGGGACATTGTAAGTGCAAGCCGCTCTCGCCTTGCAGCTGACAATTTTGACAGGCTTATCTTCTTACAGAAGAATCTTATAATAGCAGAGGAATAAATACCTCATGCCCATAATGGCAATAATTAATAGTGCACTTAACATGGTGAATGTAGCCGATTTCTGAAAGTATGTTTACTCTGTCTACTGTGTTGTGTTTAGAGCACTTTAAGAGGCACTTTAACATTTTTTTAAGTGTTTTTGTTTACATTTTGTAAGTTTGAATTTTATACATGTATACATAAGAGGCAGTTTATTATTTGTTTTGTTGTGTTTAATAATTGTACCGAAACCGAACCGAAACCGTGGCCCAAATACCGAGGTACATACCGTACCGTTGGATACCTGTACCGTCGGATACCTGTACCGTCGCACCCCTAGTATATACACATACACTACAGACGTTAATAGACTTCCTTTTTAACTTGATTCAATTTAATAGTTCTAAACTCTTGTATAGTCTATCACAGTTGAAGTTTGGACTTTGAACTTGGACTAAGAATGGACTCGGAATTTTGTATTATAGAGTAAATATTCTGATTTATTAAGTTGAAAAAAGAGTCAAAATATCAATGTAGAGTCTGATTGTCTTGCACTCTCTATAAACGTCTATTTTCCTTATTTATAACGACATGTGTTTGTGTTATATTCCATACTGCCATCAACCCACCATTTTACACTGTATGTACAGTCAATTTTTAATAGTACAAATCTTACAGGAACATTTTCTCTATTTTTTCTGTATATATTTCATTCTCATTCATTCATTTTAGCATACTGTAAGAATGTGTTAACTTCTAATTTCTACCTTTTGATTTGCACAATCTTATGATGGTTCAGGCTACATTTCACTAGATACGTCAATCATGAATCTTGAAACTCTGGCAATGAACTCCATTCTGAACTGAAGAGCCTCAATTACCTTGAGAATATGTGACTTACTGTATGTCTTAAACCCTATAAATATTCCTAATTTTCCCATTCGTACATTGTTAGAGCCACATTTCTACATCTTATCTATTCATATTAATAGCTTGCATATGTTTAAAAAAACAGCGTAAAGTTATTGTACGTATCGATGTGATTGGTAATCAACTTTACAGACTCCGGTCCCTGTGACGCCAATTCTATATTATTATTATTATTATTATTATTATTATTATTATTATTGTTGTTGTTGTTGTTGTTGTTGTTGTTTTATTATTATTACAGGTTAAATTTGCAAGTTTCGAGGTCGACCTTGAGCGCGTCTTCTCGCCGCAGTGTTCGGGTTCGTGTTGAGGATCTGCTTGTAGTTCGTACCTGCGTTGGGAACCTCTCGGTACCAGGCCCGGTAGAGTTCCCGAACCCTGCGCTTAGCCTCGTCCAGGTCTCTGCTGAAGAGCGGTTTAACGACCCGAACCGCAGCACCGGCCGAGCGAGTCGCAGCTGCCGACGCCATGATGCTGCTACACGCAAAACACGGCAGCACGTCACATCCGGTATAAACCCGCACCACTTCCGCTGTCTCCACCGCCAGAGGGCGCCATACACGGCGACTGAGTTTACAAAGTTCTTTTATTTTTATTCTTACATACTAGCGTTTTTATCTAGGAATTCTGACTATCTTGTAATTCTGACATTTTAAGACAAGGTTTTGACTTGTTACCCGAGATAAACCCTTACCACTTCCGCTGTGTCTCCACCGCCAGAGGACGCCGAGATGTCCCATTTAACCAGATATTACAATCGAGATTGTTTAAAAACTTTTTTTTATCTCATAATTCTGTTATATTAAGATGAATGTCTACTGTTTTAATCTCAGGATGGTGACTTAAGTTCACTCAAGTTCATTCAGTCTTATTTAGTCTGAAATCTGTGATTACATTCTGACGCATTTTAGTCGATGAGTCTCTGAATGTCGGAGTATGGCATTGTCCTGTGTTGACATTCCGACTTCACCTAAAATTCTGACCTAAGTTGAAACTTATTATCTCATTTTGTCTTTAGTCGACATTCTGACTTGTATCTCAAAATTTAAGTCGAATTTAACTCTTTAAATCGAAATACAGACTATTTATCTCAATTCTCATATCAAGTCAAAATCCTGATTTCCCTTCAGAATTCTGACGTCACAATTCTGGTTTATTATCTCTTAAGTCTGTTTTAAGCTGAAATACTTAAATTAATCTCTGAATTTTGAAATATTAATTCGAAATGCTGAATTCTGTCTTATTAAGTCAGACTGTAAATCTCACAAGTTTAACTTCTGACATTAAATTCTGGCATATTAAGTCACATTTCTGACTTTTTCTTTTAGTTCTCTGATGCCAACAATATTCTGACTTATCAGACTAGACAACTATTTAAACCCATATTTCCTTGAAAGCAGGAGTTCAGCGCATGAATCCTCAGGCTTCACACACATCCGCACACATCACTTTGTGGAGAAGGACTTTGAGGTATGTTCTTTAGCCAAATATATTTATTTACAGCAGCTATAAAAGCATGTAAATATAACACAGGACTCAATAATATATTTCAACAGTGAATAACATTAACAGAATCATTACTGTGGTGTGAGTAGAGTTCTGAGTTACAAATTCAAGCTGGTGGAGGATAAAATATTTATTTCTTCGTTTCTACAGTTCTCTGGTCATATTGTTCTGGTCTTAAATTGAATATTCAGAGATCCAGTTCTGGTTCAGTCTCTTACATTTTCCTGCTAGAACATTTAGGCTAGAAAATAAAAAAAAGCATTCCACATTTTATTGATAAAATGTCTTTATCATTGTACACAGGCTGTTTAACTTGAGTTAAATAGTAATACATCAGCATAAAGACTCCAGTTCAGGTTTATGAAAAAAAGAACAAAAACACAAATTGGCTCATTGAAGCAAGGCTGGGGATTGGTCGTTGTGGCACGCGTTGAGGCCCCGTTCATTCGGGGTCAGAGAGAGAAAGCTGTAAAGTGTTCTCACACACACTAACACAATGCACATGTAAACACTAACGAGGCCAGTTTTCATCATTGTTAACTGTGCTGGTGTAAAGGTAAACACAAACAAACAGGCTTTTCCCAACTTCTCGTAAAAGTTCACGTTTTAATGTTCCAGTTCTCTCCCGTATTTTTCCTCTCCAGTTTTGATTGTCACATTAAGGCTTTAAGGTTATCTACGTTAAGGTACTAGTAAAAGGGTACTAGCTTGAGTGCAGAGAGATAAACTCCAACTACAGGCCTCAGCATCTCCACACACCTCTCTCACTGTTAAGGCGACGACAGTAAGGCACAGGACACATACACACACGTGATTAAAGGTGCAGACAGACATAAGCGACCCAGTGTATCACGGCCATGCAGCTATCACAGATCCCTGCTGCTGATTGGCCGATTAGACTGAAATGAAAGGCACATGATCATCCAGGCTCCTCCTCGCACAGAACTGAAACAGAATTTTCAAATAGTGTTATTTCTTAAGCATTGTATCTCACACCCGAAAATCAATTAGGCCCATCACACCAGCCCAGAACTGCTTGCACACCCAGGGCAGGGCAGTCAGACTAAAAGGTACAGCACTGAATGGAACAAAAGGAACCTGTTTCTGCTGGAGCACTGAATGGAACCTGGTGCAGGTACAGCACTAAAGGGTTCAGTTGGACCCCTCAATGTAAATGGAACCTGGTTCAGCGCTATCACTGACTTAAATAAAAGTAACATTGTTTAGTTACAGCTCTGACTTGAACAGAAGGAACCTGGTTCAAGTGCAGCACTGTCTTGGTTCAGGTTCTGACTTGACTGGAGCCGGTTCTGGACTGGTGTTAAAGGCACTAGATGTGTTAGGTGTTGCAGTACCTGTGCATCAGCTGCATCAGCAGCAGCAGGGGTCAGTGTTGTAGGCTGTTGCCGAGGCGCTGACCCTCTTGCAGGGCGGCCATGGCCAGTCTAAGGTGTTCACGTAGAGCCTGCACCTCCCTTTCACTGCGCTCCTTCATCACCCTCAACTCCTCACACACCTCCCTGTGGCGACTGGACACACTCTGCTTCTCCTGCGCGCGCGCACACACACACACACACACACACAGGGGTTTAAAATCTGTACAGAAAACACACAACATTTAATACAGAATGGTGGTGATGGTCTAGTGGTTAGGACAGTCGTCTCTGGACCAAGAGGTTGTGGGTGTGAATCCTACCTGTAGCACTACCACCACCGGGCCCCTGAGCAGGACCCTTTACCCTGAGTTGCAGCAGAGAGACTGACCCTGATATTAGGAGGTGGAGGTCACTCTGGATAAGAGCATCTGCTAAATGGTGTTATTGTGAATGTGACATTGATTGGGCCTCGTTTACTACCGTTGTTTAAAGTTTTTATTAAATTAGCTCATTAGAAAGTTTCTAGAAGATTCCAGGTGGGACTCGTGGCGCGTTCTTAAACTGCTCTGTTATTCACAACTTGGTTCCTATGATGAGGAATAAACCGGTCCTCGTACAGGGTGTTTCTTAATTAGCTAAATTCTCTTCATTTCTCTCTGACTACGTCTACACTAATCTGGATAAATTTGAAAACGGCGTTTTCGTCTAAAAACGCTCCGCGTCCACACTATCGTTTTCAATCGTTTCCGAAGAGTTCATCATCCACACTGAAACGACTAAAAACACTTACGTTCCTGTACTGCGCATGCGTGAAACGTAAGACGATCCGACCTGCGTCATTTCCGTCTGCCGTTTATTTACTTTCCGGCTCTTTGAGAGCATGTACAAACTGATATTAATCTTTAATAGGGCTGTCAAAATTGAGAGCAAACAAAACAACTGCTGTACAATGCCGTCCGCCATCTTAGTTGAATTGGTCACATGACTGCATCATATGACTAAAATGCGTCATCATTTTCGAAAGCCTCCGTGTTCACAGTCCACACTGCGACGTGAAAATGGCGTTTTCAAATTTATCCACTTTGGAGAGCGTTTTCAAAAAGCTCAGTTTTCCTTGCCCAAAAACGCCGTCTCAGTGTGGACGGAAGACCAAAACGGAGAGAAAAAGATGCGTTTTCAAACGAAAAAGGTATTAGTGTGGACATGGTCTTAGTTTCTCTTTTTACCTGTTTATCTCTGTGTCTCAGTTTATCTCCCTTTCTATCCATCTCTCTATTTCTGTCCTTTTCTCTTTATCTGTTTCTCCTCCTTTCTCTCCATCTCACTGTTTCTCTCCGTTTCTTTTCATCTCTTTCTGTTTCTCTCCATTTCTTTGTTTCTCTTCATTTTTCCATTTCTGTCTTTCTCTATCTCTCTCCGTTTCTTTCTCCCTCTATTCTCTGTCTTGAGTATCAAGATCTTGGTAAAACTGTGTTGGTGAATCAGGTCCAGTGTTATTTTAAAACAGAAACATTTCAAAGAATGATGCGTATTTACACACACACACACACACACACACAGACAGACAGAGACCGTACCGTGGTGAGGAAGAGCAGTTCGTTGCGTAAGCAGGTGATCTCCTTGTGTAAGTAGTCCACCTCATGCTGCTTGACTCTCACCAACACCTGCTCAAATACGCACACACACACTCACTGTTACTCCATCACCTGCTGCTGCTCATCACACTCATCACCATGGCGATAAGGTCTCCATGGTGATAATGATGATGGAGAGAGAGCGGATCTGACCTGCAGCTCGTGTGCTGGACGCTGCTGATCATCACTGGTCACCTGAGCCGAGTCCTGACCAATCACAACGCAGCTCACTCGCCCAATCTCCTCCGCTAGACGAGTCTGCAGCTCCTAAACACACACACAGGTAAAACTCTTTCTCTCACACTTTCTCCGTCGTCTTCTCTCTTTTTACTCCTCTTTCTCTACCTCTCATGAAGCTGCTCCATCTCTCTCTCTCTCTCTCTCACCTGGTTGTCCTTGCGCAGCTGCTCCATCTCTCTCTCCTTCATGCTCATCTCTCTCTCCGTCTCTCCGTTGTGCTGCTGCAGTCGGTTCAGCTCCAGACATTTTTGGGAGTAACGCTCAGACAGGCCTTCCAGCTCTCTCTTCAGGGCCTGCAGCTCCGCCCTGCACACACACACAGTCAGAGCAGGGTGTGTATGTACTATACAGCGATTTCTCTGCTACAGGTAGTGTGTGTGCACTCACAGTTCCTGCTCTCTGGCGGTGTGCGTGTTGGTCGTGTGTTGTGCCAGGGTTTTAGCTTTCTGCACCTCACGCTCCAGTTCCTCCTGATGTGCCTTCCTCAGAGCCTCCATAGCTGATACACACACACACACGGTTAAACAGAGCGAGACGCAGCACATTAAGACAAGCCCAGCCCTGAGATCTTCAGCCCTGAGGAGTTTCACAATTACACTGTGTCTTACACAGAGTCTAACCTGACTAGAGCTGTAACTAACGATGCAGGGTAATGGAATTACTGGCCGAAAGCGATATCCGATATTTTCATGCTTAACTCTGCCGATGCTGATACCAATTCCGTCAGATGAGGGTCGAGCGCATAAAGGCAAGATATTTTGCTCCACAAAGTTCCACTGGATGCTCAGAATTCACAAAAATAGCTCCATAACTCTGACATTTCTAACACCGCGCCAAGTCAAGCGAGCATTTACGGTGTAGTGCGCAAACATTTTAAGAAAAATGGAACCTATTCTCCCCACTTCTTGCCCTATGTAGTGTACCAAGTCAAACAGGGAGTATGTGACACTCCACGTGCACTACCTAGTGTGTATAGCCCAGCTACTGTATTTCCTGAAATGCATACTACCACATAGAGTAGTATGAGAAGAGCGCCTTACCTACCATACTATTAAGCGTGGTAAGAACGTGGCTCGGGACACAGCCCATGTGTGAGCTCACATTCTCTAAGTCAGGCAAACACGCAGTTTAGCTAGTTACAAGACGTCGGGCGTGAAGGCAGAGCTGAACGTGTAAAAACGAGAGACTTTGCTCATGAACATTCCACTGCTTGCTCAGAATTTTGGCACAAAATAATGCCAAAATACATTTTATGACAGAAGGCACAGGACATATCAAATCTGACCTCGGACTTTGGACATGCCTGGTACAACCTCTACTGTTCCGCCGTTCAATAAATCGCCATCAAATACCTGCTGGAAATATCGGGAACATCTAGGTAACCGTTCGATGTGAATGACTTCAAAAAAAAAAAAGAAATTATCGGCCAACTCTGATGCGATTCCGATATCATCATGCATCCCTGGAAATAATGTCAAATAATCGTGATGCTGATATCGATCTGAGAAGATATCGCCCAGCTCTAGGTTGTCTGATCGATGCTGGATCGATGCTTTGGGCTCATTAATGGTTGAATCGATATATCGGTGTAGACCGATGTATCATTACACACTTATCTGCCATAGCACATACATGTGTGTGTACTGCATGCTGTGACTTGTAGATAATCTTGTTTTCACCCACACACACTTCTCTCTTTGAACTCTAAGCATGCTGCAGCTTGCACTGTGTCTTTTCGTAGTCAGTGTGTGTGTGTGCTCACCGCAGGCAGTGGCCTGCATCTCCTCCTGCAGCAGTCGGTCCCTCTCGCTCTGCAGCTGCGCCGTCTGCCGGCTGTGCAGTCGTTCCATCTCCTGCAGCGCCTGCTGATGCGCCTGCTCCATCTGCTGCAGACTGGCACCGCAGCAGCCCTGCCTCTCCCCACACACACCCCCACCGCACACACACACACACACACCACCCACACCCACACCTCCGTCACGCGCCAGCTGCTGCCTCAGAGACGCCACCTGCAGGACACACACACGCAGGGATAAAGTCGACTATCTACGTCTTAATAGTAAAAACGCAAACACACTCACGACTAGGGGTCGACCGATTATCTATTATTGGTGCCGATATTGGTCTGTTTTAACGTAATGGTTCTGGTATTGGGATTATAAATCAATATGCTGATATAATTCTGGGCTTCACGTACCAAAAAATATATTCTTACATTTACATTTACAGTGAAGTCCCGCTGCAGGAATTTGGGATACTGCTGCTTGCTCAGGGACCCAGTGATAATAGTGCTGGAGGTAGGACTCGAACCCACAAGCTTTTGGTCCAAAGACGAGTTTCCTGACCAACAGACCAACACCACCCCAATATCTTAATTTGATTATTTAAGAAGTTAAGGCATTTAAGCAGGGGCAGTTGGTAGTGTAATGGTTAGGAAGTTGCCCTCGTGATCAGAGGTTCGTCAGTTCAAATCCCAGACCGCTAAAGGTACCACTGAGGTACTCATGAGCAAAGTACCGTACCCAAGCACTGCTCCCCAGAGGCTGCCTAAAAGCTTCACAGATGAGTCAAACGCAGAGGACACATTTGGTTGTGGGTTGTGCTGTGCTGTGTTCACAATAACAAATAATCACTCACTTTCAAACAGTGTAATACACAACAAGAGATATGAACAATAATAATAATAATAATAATAATATAATAATAATAATAATAATGATAATAATAATAATAATAATAATAATAAAAGAAACATAAATACTATACATTGCTGGTTATTAATTGGCAGTTTCCCAATCTGCTTAACTTGAGAACCATGGGGGGACCACTCACCCTCAACAAGTTTATTTTCTCTTTTTATTGTTCTTCATTTCTGTCTTTATTTCCTTCTGTTTCCTTTCTTTCCTTCTTCATCTCTCTATTCTTTCCTTCTCTCTTTTTTGTTCTCTCTCCGTGTCTCTCGCTCTTTATCCCTCCCCTTTTTTCTCCCTTTTCTCCCTCTATATCTGCCCATTTTGCTTTCTCTCTTTGTTTCTCTCTACTTGTCTCTGTTTCTCTGTCTTTTTCTTTGTCTTGTTTCCTTTCCCCTAAAATTTGTTGCTAAAATCTTTTCTTATGAAAGTTTCCATGTCATATCCACTGCTGACTTGTTCACAAGCTGGTTGTTGTAATGATGAATCCCTCGTCCGTGTAATTGAACGTGGACAACATGAAGTGAGTTAAGTGATAATTAAGTGTTAAGTGATGAATAGAACTGGAGAAACCCAGTAATAAAGTTTTGCACAAACTCTCATGAAATAAAAAGTGTGTTAAGTGAAGTGAGTGATTATTTGTCAGTGTGAACACACCACAGCACAGCACACAGTGCACCACAACCAAATGTGACCTCTGCATTTGACCCATCCGAGAAGGAGCAGTGCTCCGTTCACGTTCAGCTTGGTGCTGGATGATGATGTTATATTCTGAATTTTACAGCAAACATGTTCAAACATTGGTTATCACTCGCCTCGATTAATACCAGCATTAAAGATATCATATCGCTCGACCCCTGGATGCAAACACATGCAAACACACAGCACAGCACTCGTACTGCACACTCATAAGAGAGCCGGCGGTCAGTTAGAGTCCAGCACGTCTGCCCACACCCTTATGAATGGGTTAAAGGGATAGTTACAGATATTTACACTGGTGCTGGGAAGGTTTTTAACAAATGAGCAGGTTCGGCCCAAACGTCTGCAGCTTGTTATGGATGTTACAGGCAATGATGAATTATAAAATGAAGCTTCACATGACTTAACCAGATCTTAACATGGGATTCTTCATTTCACCACCACACAACAAGGGTTTAAAGCTGAATCACTGAGATTAATATGAGAAACTGGAATAAACTCCCAGCCCTGGTTCACACACATTTTTTTAAGGTTACTCAAGACATGTCTGATGAGCCAACGAGCTGTTTAAAACAAACAGAAACGCACAGAGGGTTCCTTCATGGTTCCTGGACCTCGTTCATAAACGGTTCTTAAGAAGAGAACTGTATCTATAGCCAACTCACTCTGTGTTCATGAAGATTCTGATATTACCAATGTTTTCTTATTTGACATTTATCTTTAGCTTAGAACACAATCTACAAACACTGAGGAGCATTCTCTCTTAGAGAACAGCTATTGTAATGTGTGTTTGTGGAAGAAATCAGGTTTGTTGGGTTTTCTACAATTTTACAGTTATTATAAAATTCTATAGCCACAAAATTCTACAGTAAAATTTTAAATATTAGCTAAAACTTTAGTTATAAACTTCTACAATTGTTATTATAGTTATATAAATGGTTTCTAAAATTCTACAGTCGTGATAAAATTCTAGAATTAATAAAATAGTTGTGAAAATGTTTTCTAAAGGTTTACTCTTATAAAATTCTATAGCTATAAAATTCTACAGTAAAATTCTAAATTCTAGCTAAAACTTTAGCTATAAAATTTTACACTTGTTACATAATTCTACAATTGTTATTATAGTTATATAACTGGTTTCTAAAATTCTAGTCATAATGAAATTCTACAATTAATAAAATAGTTGTGAAAATGTTTTTCTAAAGGTCTACAGTTATAAAATTTTACATTTACTATAATAGTGTAACAAAAATTCAGTTCATAAATTCTATAGGTGTATAATATTACTTTCTAAAATTTTACAAACTTGTGAACAATGTAAAGAACTAGTCATGAATCTGACACAGACTTTTCTTAAGAACAAATTCAGTAATATTTATAAATGAGGTCCAGTGATTTTTGCAAATGTCAGTCTGAGACGGTACAGAACTTGATATAATTTTTGTTGAAATATGATAAAAATTTTGTCATGTTCACATTGTTTAGATATTAGATTTATACCAGTGTTCTCTGATTGAAAACGTCTCGGTCATCAGACATGTCTCATAAAAATGTGGTTTAAAGTTCTTTATGTTGAACCATCCCTTTAACAGCAACTCGTTAACACACGCACGCTGAATGATGATTAATTTGCAGGTTTTTATCAAATTTTTGCAAATTGAGAATCATCTGCACGCTCTACCTCCCTCTGAAGCGCCTGATTGGCCAGCGGGCCGGACCGCGCCCCCATCGGGGGGAGTGACCTCATCTCCTTCAGCGGCAGACGCTCAAACTCCGCCCACTTGCGCTCGATGTCCTCCTCCAGCCGCTTACGCTCCGCCCCCACTCCAGGCCCCGCCCCCTTACGGGACACGAGCCCCTCCCACTGGCTGTGGGCGGAGTCTCTGCCTCTCTCCTCCACGTGCTCCTCCCGCTGCTCGCGCACCTGGCCCTCCCCTGCCTCTCGCTGATTGGCCGGGGCGGAGGCGGGGGGTGTGGCCACGGGGGACAGCTCGACGTAGTCGAACCTGCGGTGGGTGGGGTTTGGCGTGGAGGCGGCTTCAGACTGGGAGAGAGCGCGGCGGGATGACAAGAGGCGAGAGTTCTCCTTATCGCTGCTGCTGCTGTCCGGGAGTCTGGAGCGCGACAAGAAGGAGTTGTTTTAAATAAAATTACTTTCATAATAATGTTAATTCAAAAATATGTTCATTCTAAAGTGAATAAGTGATGAGAATAATGCATTTTAACATAAAATTGTCCTCATAATAACTAAAAATGCATTCATTCAAATTTAAATGAGGTGAAAGTACAATATTTTAAATAAGATTAGCTTTAAAAATGTGTAAAAATACATGATGGTGTAAAAGTATCTTTATATTGATGTGATCGTTCTCTCTAAGTGTGTGTGCTACTGACTGTGTGAGGTCTGGAGTGCTGCTGGGTCTGATGTTCTTCCTTAGAACCTCAATCCAGTTCCTCCTGATGCCGGCCGTCATGGCAGAGAGAGTGAACACGGCGTTGTGAGTCTGAGAGAAGAGGATCCATCCATCATTCATTCATTCATTCATTTGTATTTTCACATGAAAACCAAAAACAAAACTCAAAAACATGTTTCAATATTCACTTCCCAAAACAAAATGAAAAAAACAATAATAAGCCGTTTTCTCAATATCCTTTCTTTTATAAATATATATAAAAGACATGATTAATGCAAGTCACTTGAACCCTAAGAAATAACTAAATGGTGTGAGTGCACATTTTCCATTCGCTTTCTTCCCCCTTTTGATTCGAGCGTAAAATGGGAACACAAAATGTTTGTGTTATGAGTGTCAATCAGGTCACCTCTAACATCGTCAGGTGATACTACACTTGTGGCCTGGCGACTCTGCAGCCAGGTGACCGTGAGGCTAGGTTGGTCATATGGCCAGTCGACTCTATGGTCAGGTGACTCTGTGGCCAGGTAACTCACCTGGATCTGGAAGCCGTAGTTTTTCTCCACATCGAACTCAGAGACTTTCACACACGACCTGAGATCGATCTCCCCGTCCAGCTCATCCTTCTGCAATACAGAGACAGCACGGGTCACGGTCATACACACACAACCATCACACACGCTACAGATGTACAAACACACACAACCAGCAGCAGCGTGACTCCTCTCTCACCTCCTCGGCAGCAGAGTCTCTGTAGTATCTCAGCCCGGCGTCTGTCAGCACAAACCAGTGTTTCTTCCACTGCGCGCGCACACACAAACACACACACACATTGTTATTCATTAGCTGATGAGGTGTTATTTGTGATGTGTCCCAGCTGGAATTCAACATTTTTATAATAACTGACACACACATATACACATGTAGTTTACAATCTACATAGATAATTGAACTTTGACTAAAAATTTGGGCTGGAACGATTTATTGATCCACACAGAGAAATTGATTCAGTGATCAAGGAGCCCATAATATTAATCATGCATCCTGAAGCATCACTTTACACTAAACAAGACGCCTATTCTAATTAAAAGACAAGACTGTTTTTCGTATGGTGTTAAATCAACATACGATGTCTTATATCAGTTACTGGTGAAATGAATTGATTTGAAATTGATATCAGACTTTGAAATATCGTCATAGATATCAACATCAAATCAATATCCATTGCTATGATTTGACATATTGTATCGTGATAAAGTTTGGGATTTACACGTCTACTAATGATTAACATTATGTAATGCCATGAAAAATGTGCATAACATGCAATACAGTGTGCAATTTTACATTTAGCAGAGTGTTTAACACATGTGCAGTACTGATAAAATATAATACAGATGCCGAACACGTAAATACGGCTGCTGACTTCAAAACTCACTTATGGCAACATTCGGAATTAAAATCTACTATAAAGTGTGACTATTATACTGATTATTAGAAGTCTTTATTAGAGACTGTTTATAATACACAATAATAAATGCATAAAACGTGTCGCCGCAAACCCTCGCAAAACTCCAAAAATGATGTGATAACTTTCTAGATGCAAAGCTTTGAACCAACATTTTATATAAATCATACAAAAGGAAAAGATCAACTGATAAAGTAAAAAAGAACATATTGACTGTAACGTCTCACCTCTCCACTGGCATCCTGCTTCGACATCCATCCCTTCTTAAAGTTCAACAGATCAGGCTGCAGAGAGAGATGGAGGAAGATGGAGAGAGAGAAGTAGCATGAGAGAAAACAAGAGAGTGAGAATGAGACAGAGAGAGACAGTACAATAAAGAGAGACAGGATGCGTGTGAATGAGAGAAAAAATAAAAGAGGAATAGAGGGAAGGAGAGAGGACAGTGAAAGAGAGAGAGAGAGAGAGGGAATGTCAGAGAGAAAGGAGGAGAGAGAAAAAAGGTGTAAATCATTCAGACAAACACGTTAACATCTTAATATAAGAGGAGATCTGGCAGAAGGGTTAGGGTGGGTGGGTGTGTGTGTTTATGTTTGTGTGTGTGTGTTTAAATGTGGTGTTAGTGTGAAATGTAACAGGAAACTGCAGCTATAAGACAGAAAAGAAAGTGACAAAGAAGAATGGTACTTTCTCACACACACACACACACACACACACATACTGTAACACACTCAGAGCAGTCAGGACATGATTAAGCATTAAGATTAGGCAGCACTCATCCGTCTGCATTCCTCCACACAGACAGTTATCTCTCTCTTTACCCACCTCCTTCTCCTTCTCTCCAACACACACACACAATCATGATGAAAACGGAGGTTTGAAAACTACATGTTCAGCAACAGTATGCCGTGTCGTTCCCTTTATTATGTCTTCTCCTTGTACTTATTCTAATTTATTATTATTAATATTCCCACTTTGTCCGCCTCAAATTAATATCACCATTAATATACATTTTACCTCCCTTCTGATTAACAAACATTTATTTTTAGAAGACAGAGGAGAAGAATGAGGAGAGGAGAGGATGAAGAGATGAGGCATGAGGAGAAGAATGAGATGAGAGAGGAGGAGGAGGCAGCGGAGCAGAATGAGGAGTGGAGAATGGGAAGAAAGGAGGATGAAGGATGAAGGGACGAAGTACGAGGGGGAGATTGAAATGAGAGGAGGATGAAGGAATTAGGAAAGAGGATGATAGAATGAGGTAAGAGGAGGAGAACGAGGAGAGAGAGAAAATGATGAGAAGAACAGAGGAGGATGAGGACAGAGGAGGAGAATGAAGAGAGAGGAGGATGAGAGGATTAAGTAATAGGAGGACAAATGGGAAGAATAAAAAGAGAGGATGAGGAGGGTGGGATGAGAAAAGAGGAGGATGAGGTGATGAAGAGAGAATGAATTTACAGAGGAAGTTTTATTAAACTGAAATATGAATAACTTACAGCAGCTGTGAGCTCCCTGCACTGTTTCTGTTACAAACATAAATTCAACACATGCCCAAATCTATCTCAATCATAATCTATTAGTTATTCTAAATTGGATATTGATTATTGATCAGCAGTACGCCCAAGTCACTCTTATTCACCGAAACTTACGCTGACTTTAGATTTAGACTTTTTTTACTTAGATTTCGATATGAGCTCAAATGTTACATCTGTAACAGCGACCTTCACCTCACACACACGCAACAGTGCAAACACACACTCGCTCAGTGCAAACAGAACACACACACATAACAGGACAAACACACACACACACACACACACACACACCAGTGCAAATAAACACACACACACACATACACACACACAGACAGACAGACAGAACAGGACAAACACACTCACACACACACACACACTCGCTCTCTCTCTTGCAGAATGAACACAAACACACACACACCTGTACACACAAACACACACTCATAACGCAAACACATATAAACACAGTACACACACAAACACATACAAGATACAAAGACGCTTACAAACACACAGAAACCCACACTCATACCACACTTTCTCAGTTTAAACACACACACACACACAGTAGTGCACGCAAACACACCCTCTTTCTTAATGTCAACACACACACACTGTTCCAACCCCATTACACAGACATACACACACACGCTCAGGTAAAAGCGAAACACTGATAAGCCTTAAAAGACTCGAGTTTCAGTTTAAATATAGAAAAACAAAAAAGAACACAAATCAACGGACACTCCCAGTAACACACACACACACACACACACACACACACACACACACACACACACACACACAGAGGGCTCCATTATATAAGGGCTGTAAGACTTTTCACAAACTCCAAAACTACAACTTTTACGCTTTATTGTCAGGCGAACTCACCGTCATGATGAAGATCCGGGAGGCGAATAAAGCAGAAGTTGTGGATTAAAACTTTACACCTCCATCAGGTCCACCACACACTTTATTTACCTGCTCCTCCGTCAGCTAACGCGCTAAAACCCCGCCGCCCTCACACGGAACACATCTGACTGGTATTCACGGCATTAACGACTGGTCTTGAATGAATAAAACCCGTTTATGAGATTTATTTTCGACTTGAACTCGCGTCTCACACACTAACAGCTCACACACGCGCACACTTCCTGGGCGGATCCCGCCTGCGGGCCGCGTCCCAATCCGCGGAAACCTTAATCTCTCAGCGCGCCACGCGGATTGGGACACGGCCGCGATCTCACTGAGGTGACCGCGAAGATAAGAGTTAGCATTGCGCTGTACGCTCTTCAGAAACTAATACAAAAAATTAATATGACTGAAAAACATGAGGCAAATGATTTAAAACGCTTTATGGAGAGTAAAGTGAATTGTGTTTTAATCATTTCCTGAATCGAGAGAGAAAGATGTGGCGATGAAGAGAGGAGATGAGGAGGGTGAAGAAAGATGAGGTAAATAAGGAGAGATGATGAGAGTTTGAGGAGAGAGGAGTATGGTGGGATGAGGTAAGAGAAGGAGGATGAGAAGGTGAGGATAGAGGAGGATGAGGTAAAAGAAGAAGGATGAGAAGAAAAGAAGATGAGAGGGTGAGGATAGAGGAGAATGAGGGGATGAGGTAAGAGAAGGAGGATGAGGAGAAAGAAGGATGAGAAGATGAGGATAGAGGAGAATGAGGGGATGAGGTAAGACAAGGAGGATGAGGAGAAAGGAGGATGAGAAGATGAGGATAGAGGAGAATGAGGGGATGAGATAAGACAAGGAGGATGAGGAGAAAGGAGGATGAGAAGATGGGGATAGAGGGGAATGAGGGGATGAGGTAAGAGAAGGAGGATGCGAAGAAAGGAGGATGAGAGGATTGAGGTGATGAGGTAAGAGAAGGAGGATAACGACAGGGCTGGATTGATAATCTGGGATAACAGGCAATTCCCGGTGGGCTGCTGCAAATTTTGTGCTGGTGCAGGGACAGCGTGATGAATCCACACCTCACGCTCACCCCTCTTTGGGCCGATTAGGTGGGGGAAAATAATTCTGACAAACATCCAACAACAGCAGGGGGCGCTAATATGATGATTTGTCAAGTGTAAAATTCATATGGAGGTGGGCCAGTTGGTGAGCCTATTTAGGAGAAGGTCCAGGGCTATTTTTAGTCCCAGTTCATCCCTGGATGAGGAGAAAGGAGGACAGAAGAGGATGAAGGTATGAGGTAAGAGGTAGAGAACAAGGAGACAGAAGGATGAGGTGGTGAGGAACAAGCAGAATAATGAAGAGAAAGAAGGAGAGTAAGGAAATAGAAAGACGAGGAGAGATAGGAGGATGAGGTAAGTGGATGGGAATGAGGAGAAGAACAGAGGAGAAGATTGAGGTGAGAGAGGGATGATGAAACAGAAGGACAAGGAGAGAGGAAGATATGATGATGGGGCCATTAGATGGCTCAGATAAAGCAGAGAGAGAGAAAGAGAGGGGAGAAAGATGAGGGGATGAAGAGAGGAGAAAAAGATGAGGAGACAAGGAGAGAGGAGGATGAAGGGATGAGGTAGAAGGAGGACGCAGAGAAAGGAGGATGAGTATGCATAGTAATGAAGAAAAGAGAAGGACGAGGAGAGAGGAGGATGATGAGGCATGAAGGGATGAAGAGAGAGAGGAGGATAAAGAGATTGGGTAAGACGAGGAGATTGAGGAGAGTGGAGAATAAGACCAGAGGAGACAAATGAGAAGTGAGAAGGATAAAGAAAGAGAAGGACAAGGACAGGGGAGCAGTATAAGAGAATGGGGGAAGAGTAGGGAAAATTAAGCAAGTGGAGAATGAAGGGATTAGAAGGAAGTAGAAAGGAGGATGAGAAGAGAGGAACAAGGTGAGAGAGGGGGATATCAAGGAGGAATGTCGACATGCCTGGTGAATAATGTCATCCTCGGCCTGATCCACACTGGAAGAAAAATACACAGAAGGTCTACTGTTTCCCTGTAAACACACACACAAAAACACACCAAAAACAAACTTGCATGTAAGGTTTGCCTGCTGTTGCTTTTCGGTAGTGGAAAAAGAGAACAGCTGAAAATTAATCAAATCACCATTTTATGCTACTTAACATATCAACATCAGGAGTGTTTGAGGCTGTGTTAAGGAACAGAGTATGGTAAAAGTGTCCCAGTTGAGTGCTGATACCTGGCTGTGTGCTGCTTCTCTGCACTGGTCTCTGTAAGATCTGGACTCTCGATCTGGACTGTTGTCCCTCTGGAGGGGAGACAGACAGATACAGCGTGTTTAGCCGCTCTTCTTTTCCAAAGAGTGATGTACTATTCTGTATATTTCAACCTCAAATGAAAAAGTAACATTTCTATTACACAAGTACTGCTACCTGAGACACGGAGGTAGTAGCCATAAAAGCTGTGGGGCTGGGTGCTGCAGCACCCTTTACACCTTCCTTAATGTGGCTAAGTTTTACACCAAGTTGCTCCTTGAAGACTCTCCTTGTAATTAGGACATGGAAGCAGCTCTGGAAAAAGTTTCTGCTAATTGCCATTAAATGTAAATGTAAAAATGGTTAAGCTACCTGTGTATGTAAGGAGGAAGAGGAAGAAGGAGCTCCTGTCTGCTCTAAGTCATCCCATGTGCGGTAGACTGCTTTAGTCTGGGAGTGACTGCAAGAAGACAGACAGTAAGGATGCTGTTCATCATAACACACCTGCCTTAATGAGAATATTTCTGACAAAATGTCAAATACACAGTGGGTTTGTGCAGAACTCTTGTGATGGCAGAAACAAGACATTCTAAAGATAAAAACAAAAATAATGTTTTGTGTCTGGGGATGTCAGTTCCTCACCTGGCAGGTTTGTAGAGTGAGGGTTCAGCCCTGTTCCTGTTCTCCAGTTGCTCCAGACGGTTTGGACCCTCCTTCTGAAAGATGGTCTTGACCTTTGGAAGGTCAGCCATCGTGGCGTACTCCTCTCGGTTCAGACCTGACGAGCTGGCAGACAGGTGACCCGACTCAGATGAGTCCATCGAGCTCTGGGAAGAGGTGTGTCTGTGCATATAAGGGGAGGGGCTTCTGTTATGATGGGAGGATCTTCTGGAATCAGTGGCAGGGCTATGGGCCTCTCGGCTATGCCTACTATTACTGCTGCTCCTATTTCTGTCACAGGCAGATTCCCAGACAACGTGGGCATGTTTCTGAGAGTAGTTGGTTGGCTTGCTCTCAATGCTCTTCCTGGATGGGGAGGAGCTGCGGGATAGGGGAGGGCTGGAGAGAGAGTAGGTGGAGCCACGCCATAGCCCTGTGGTGGGACAGGCGTCAAAACCTGTGGTGTTACTGGGTGATTTTCTAACATAAGATGAGGATACAGCTCTGGAGTCACTCACTGTCTTGTGCAGTACAGACTGTGATGTCACAACAGACCTGATTTTGGACAGAGATGAACTTTTAGAGGTGTTGGGCTCTGATTTGTGAAGAATCGACTTACTAGGAGTATCATAACCACGCCTAGAAGGGGAGGGACTTCGGCTACTGAGCCCATGGCTGTAGGAGGAGGATCTGCCTGCTTCAGTTTTGCGCAGAACTGATTGGCCAGGTGTATCATAACTCCGCCTAGAGGGAGAGGAGTGACGACTGTCACGGCTATGACTGCGAGTGGAGCTGTTCTCAGACTTTTGCTGAGATTGGCTGGAAATCTCAAATCTTTTTCTTGAAGGTGAGGAGCCAGAGCTGTTAAGACTTCTCCCCACATTTGTCAAGTGACTTGTCTCTGTCTGACTGCGTGCCCCATAGCCCTTTCTGATAGGAGAAGCACTGCGCCGACCCTCTCCATTCTTATGCAAATATGACTGGCTGTTGCTTTTGTAGTCCTTCCTAGATGGAGATGAGCTACGACTTTCACGTCCTTTCCGATTTGAGAAGCTGTTTGGTTCAGTTTTCTGAAAAGATTTTGCTGGAGACTCGTAGCCTCGCCTTGGTGGTGGGCTGGAGCTCTGGGTGTTGCCACCACGACTGCTTGTTGTCTCTGCCTTGCGTAAGCCGGCTCTCAGATCATTATAGGAGCCAGACATAGACTTAGTGGTACTGGTAATTGTCCCGACACTGCTGGCAAAGCTCCTGAAGTTTTTCTGAAGCCCAACCGTGTCAGACTGACGTCCATATGAACTCTGAGAAGGGCTTCTGGACCCCTGGTCACGTCTCTGTGATAGACTGTCCAATGTCACCCCACCAAAACCGAACCCACGGGAAGGCAGGGAGGAAAGAGTCTCAGTCCGCTTGAAAGGAGAGTAGCTTCTGGGTGGTGAAGAGGAGCGTGAGAGGCTGGCACCTTGGTGCAAGGTTCCAGAGTTTTGATAGGAGGATGAATAGGATGTCCGCATCCCCTTCCTGCCAGACGTACCCAGTGATTCAGCCTGTTTAAAAGGTGTGGGACTCAAGGACCTGGGCCCAACTTGAGCCTCCACTTCCAAGCTGAGGTCCACAGGTTCTGGAGAGGAGCTCACTGGAGGTATCTCTGGGTTCTGGATCTCATTAGTTCTCCTCTCTGAAGGGACACCAAGGTCTGGGTTCCGAAATGGAATTGTGGCTTTACGTTCAGGGCTGCGGTTGCCGGGGAGTGGATGTCCACGCTCGGAATGTCGATAAGGGGGCGGGGGACTTTTGTTTTGGAATGTCCTGGCACCTGCAGCTCGCCCCAGAGAGAAATAGCCACTCTGCTCTCTCTCCACCCTGGAGCTCGCTAAAAGAGAGAGTGAAAAAGACACATTACAACAGGCAAGTTGCACCAGAGATCTGTGTCTCCCAGTCCAAATTTTTATTCCAGTTCAGGTCTGAGCATCTGTAGCAGGTAATTCAAGGCTGTATGATGCCGACTAACTGACTCAGGCACATTAAGATCTTGCAAGAGAATATAACACGGCAAGGGTGACACGCACTGTAATCCAGCACTTTGAAACACCCTGTGAAATTATTAGAACCATGTAACTAACACCCAAGCCTCATCACAACGTAACCTGAGTCGACATCGGCATGAGGTTTGGTTCCTTCCTCACCATGTGAAGGCGAGGAGTGACGCCTGAAACGGTCATGGCTCTGGGCCTCATCCATCCAGGCACGAGGGTTTGTGCGATGGGGTGGAGGGTCCAGACGAGTCATCCTATGGCAATAAAGAGGGTGGAAGTCGTCTTCCGTTGCAAATGAAGCGCTGGAGGCCGAATCGTCTTCACTCTGACTGTAAAGTGTTTTTGTGAAAGCGATTGGGAAAATGAATGAGGAAAAAATAATGCATGTCTGAGGGTATAGCCAAGAATACACTCCTTTAAAACTAGAGCTACAATTCAGTCAGTTTGTAATTTCAAATGACATTGGTTTGTAGCAAAAGCTTGCTGATGATGACACCCAAATAGTACAAGTTTTATGTGTTTCCAGCTTTGTCCAGTCAAGCAGAAGCAAAATGAAAACTGTAAGTGAATGGTCATCTTACCTGTCAGAGCTCAGGTCGTCGTCTCCGTCACAGAGGTAGAGGTCACAGCCAGGGCTGAGGATGCAGAGAGAACCTCTGCTCACCTCACAGTAGCCGCTCACCACTGACACCTCATCAGAGTCATCCTGATTGGTTGGTCGTGTCACAACGCCCTATAACACAAGACAGCAGTCACCACACTGGCCAATAGCACCTGTGGACCAGAGTGATTAGGCAGAAACCTTACTCCATCTGTCAAGTAAGACTCAGGTCAGAAGGCTCAATGTGTTAAATTCATACGCACAGCATATATATAGTATTTTACAAATACAGTTCCCAAAAATAGGAGGCGCTCCCTGTCTGAGCAGTGATGACAGAAGTCACTATACAGATGCCTGCCGTACAACTCTCTGTTGCTGTGTTTTAATGGCATGGAATCAGAGGAGATCTGATGGTTCAGGAGATTCCCGCATGTGGCACTCAGCCTGCCTGCTCAATTACCACACTGTCCCAAAGGAGGTGATGATCTGGAGTCAGATTTCAGTCTCATGAGGAGTATGATAGAGGATTAGTAGCTGATCTCAGAGCAGTGCTGTAACTGTAAACCTGACAGGCTCACAAGTCTTTCCTCTCTTGCTGTGTGTGTTGCTAAGATATCTTTGATCTACACTACTTTTGAGGACAAATTTCAGACTTTCCCTGCAGAATGAAGATGGGAACCTGCCTTTGGGGAGGTAAAATGGCATCTATAATTTGGTTGTTGTTAAGATATCTTTGATGAAGCAGGAAGGTTTTATATGCATGACTCAGGTTATGATTATGGGGCAGTCATAGGCTTATTTGGCTACACTTATCGTTAGGTACATGGAATGTTCCCAAAAGTAGAGTTATGTAAATGCATGTGTGTGTAATTGGGTTTGCATTACACTGCTGTAACTTTAGCTGGAGCTGCTTCACTTCATCATTATTTCATCTCATTGCTGGTTTGACTAAACCCACTTTGCTGTGGTATAAAATGAATTCTGTGTTTAAAACAGCTAAACAAAATTGTCCTACTCTCACATTCAGAATATTTACATCTCTGATGCTAGATTCACAACATCACTACCATGTATTGGTGAAACACTCTCATCTTAGCTCTCTCTTTCTCAAATACACGCCCTCACAAAGTAAGTGTGTGTATTGAATTACATGTGGTTCCCAAAAGAGCAGCAAAGGATCTGGTTTCATTAATACGTAATGTGGACACACACACACACAGGCACCATGGCTATCCTCTGTAAGCTCTTGTAGTCTCTGCATGTTGCAGTTCTAACTTTAATACAGCTTCACACTGCAGGATGCTCTCTCACTGCCTTTCTGCTTTACACTCCTCCTATCCTGATTCTGAGTCTCTCATTCCATCGACCACACACATGCCTCCATCTCTCTCTCTCTCACCTTATGGCTCACCTCCTTCCCGTCGCTGGAATGTGGAGCTTCGCTGCCACCGCTGCTCTCTGTGCCTACGTTCTCCTGTTCGACTGTGCGTGTGGGTGTGTGAGATGTGTTTGCAGTTGTGTGTGCAGGAGGTGTGTGTGCATGGGCTCCGTGCTGGTGCTTGAGTCGCAGACAGTCATGGCAGCGGGAGGAGTCGAAGATGTTGGGCTGGAACTTCGGGCACACAAGCTCGTCACAGTTGAGGGGCATCGTGGGTAGGAACAAGGCAGGGTGCACACACTCATTACACGCTGAAGAGACACAAGAGGTCCACACACACACACATGCACACACATACAAACAGAGGGCTCTGTCCAATCAGCGTTCATTACAATCATGTTAAAATAAATAATCAAGCTTCTGGGCCACCCACGTACGTTTTGCTACTCTCAGTGAAAGCGCACAACAGAAACACTTTACATACCAGCTCTTACATATACCATGCTTGACCTGTTTCTGACCAGGGTCCCACACTCCAAATTACATTCCAGTCCTGGAGTGCCAGATATCCGGCAGGTTGTCCTTCCTACTTTACTTGAGAACATTGACACCCGGTCTCACTAGAAATGATTGATCAGGACGAATGGGCAAACATCCAGTAAACCTGCCCCTTCAGGACCTGAATTGGCTGTGTGAGTGTATCAGACTGCCATCACACTCACTGAAAATGAGCAACCGATACACTAAACACTCTTCAACTCTCCTTTCTACCCTGAGCACACAACACACAGACATCAGAGAGCACTGTTAACACACTGTGCTTGTCCTGCTTCTGGCTATGGTCCCCACCTCTAAGCTAAGGGATTGGGGAATTTGTGTCCTGAAAAGGCCAGTTTCCACTAGATTTTTAATCCTACTTGACTTGACAACATTGGCACCTGGTCACAAAAAGAAACTCATGAGAAGTCATCAGATCCACCTCCAGGACAGCGGCCCCTCCAAGACCCAAACTAGAACTGGTGAGGTTTGGTGCAGGGCTCTTACCTACTGTGTCCAATCTCTTTGAAAATGGGTTTGTTCTGGGGTGCCAAGCAGTCACACTGCCTGTGAAAATGAACAAATAAAACACAACACACATTCAAACTCTCTTACCACCCCTATACACACCACACACACCAGACAGCACTGTTCACAGACCATGCTCATCCCATTTCTGGCTGAAGTCCCACCCTTGAAACCAGGAACCACTTGCAGTCCTTGAGGGGCAAGTATCCAGGAGCTTAACATCCTACTTGATTTAAGAACACTGACAGCTGGTCTCAGGTAGATACTCACCAGAAGTGATGCACCGGGTAGCAGTCTTTCCTGGACCTAAATTGGCATGGTTTGATGCAGAGCCCCTACCTGCTCTGAAAGTGTGGCTACTGTAGCTCTTCATGAAAATGAAGAAATCTGACCTCACCCGGGTTTCAGACCACCAGGATACTGACCCCTCTAGGACCCAAACTCACTGAATTGGTGATAGGGGTGTTGTGAGGTTTGGTGCAGGGTACTTACCTGCTGTGTCCTGTCTCTGTGTGAGTGGGTTTGCTGTGGATGAGACGGTCTGGACAGTGGCGTGTCTTTTTTTCCCCCCACTGGGTTACTCATGCTCACCCTTGTCCTATTGGCTGTCACAACAATGACTGCAGCTGGCCCCCTGGGCGTCCTCCATGTTGGCTCCAGAGCCGACTGGTATTCAGCCTGGACGCATGCAAGGCAAGGAGCCAAAATGAACGTCACTGCAGTCCTGAGGGCTGTATTAAATATCAGCAGCTTTGGAAAGGGAAATGAGACAGCAGACAGATGGTAGACGCTGTCTTACACTCCAACACACACACAGGCACAAACTAATTCATTAATTAGGTCAAAGAAGCAGTTTTCTCTCATCACTGTGATCACTTTGTTCCTTTCATTATTTGTTCCAACTTTTTATTCCCCCTTTTTTGCCACTTCCATCATTTTTGTTGTAGACACCTTTCACCAGAGGTGGGCAAAGTACCTAACTTCATTACTTAAGTGAAAGTACAGATACCACTAGTCAAATGTTACTCCGATACAAGTTAAGTACAGTCAATTTTTTACTTAAGTTAAAGTACTGAAGTACTTGTTTTAAAAAATACTTAAGTATTAAAAGTACATCTTCTTTCACCGCATTGTTGCATAATTGCCACAACACTTATAATACCTAATGTATCTGACTAGCTTGTAGAAGCTGTAGAATAAGGAACTGGTAGAATGTTACAGAATGAAACACAACCTGAACTGACAAAGAAAACCAGTCATTAGTTTATTTTTTTAATTAATTATAAAATGACACACCCCAACAAAACGGCATGGTAGTGTTCTGACCCAGCTCTGGCAGTGTGTACGCATGTATATGTGTATGTTAATCACAGAGTTCCCACGGGTCCTTGAAATCCTTGAAAGTTTGTGAATCTGAACAAATACAGTACTATGCAAAAGTTTGGGCACCCCTCCGAGGTTGCATGATAATTATCTCTGTCTTCATAAGAGAAGATCACAGCAAGATGTGTTTTTTTTTCTAGAGATATATAGACAAGGGGATGTTTATCAGACCAAAATTCCCAATGTAGCATTATTGAGTTGTATGAAATAAAATAAAGTTTGAAAAATGGGATGTGCAAAAGTTTGGGCAACCTCTCACTTCCATTACTTTGAAGACCTGCAGTCATATAATACTGACAGTTTTCAGCACTGAATTGCTTTGATTAGCTCATTAGACCTTAAACTACAAAGACAGCTGCAACCAATACAAAAATGGTTTAACATATATAAATTGCTGGTGGTACTTGTCCTTGGTTTCCTCCTTTGAAGCTTTGAACCTTTGAAGAACTCTCTACTGACTTAAAAACTAAGATAATGCATTTTTATGAATTAGGAGAAGGGTATAAAAGATCATCACAAAGGTTTGGACTGTCTGTCTCAACAGTCAGAAACGTAGTTAGGAAATGGAAGGCCACAGGAACAGTCCTTGTGAAGAAAAGATGTCGTAGGCCAAGAAAAATATCTCAAAGGCACAGGCGAAGACTGGTTAGAATTGTCACAGACAAACCAGAGATCACCTCCAGAGAGCTACAACAACATCTGGCTGCTGATGGTGTCATTGTACATCGCTCCACAGTCTGCAGCGCACTTTGCACCAGGAACAGCTCAGTGGAAGGGTGACGCGCAAAAAGAAGAGCCGCATGAGGTATGCAAAAGAGCATCTAGACAAGCCAGAAATAGTCTGGAAAAAAATACTGTGGACAGATGAGACTAAGATAGAGTTATTTGGTCATAACCAGAGGCGCTATGCATGGTGAAAAAAATACACAGCATTTCAGGAGAACAACTTGCTGCCAACAGTAAAATTTGGTGGAGGGTCCATCATGTTATGGGGCTGTGTGGCTAGCACAGGTACTGGAAACCTTGTTAAAGTTGAGGGCCGCATGGATTCCACCCAGTATCAGCAGATTCTTGAAAAGAATGTTTTAGAGTCAGTCACAAAGTTGAAGTTACGCCGGGATTGGATGTTTCAGCACAACAGTGATCCAAAGCACCGCTCAAAATCTACTTAGGAATTTGTGCAGAGGCACAAGTACAATGTTCTTGAATGGCCATCCCAGTCCCCAGACCTGAACATCACTGAACATATATGGACTGAGTTGAAGCAGGCTGTCCATGCTCGGAAGCCATCGAACCTGACTGAACTGGAGGCATTTTGTATGGAAGAATGGTCCAAAATACCACCAGCCAGAATTCCGGGACTTGTGAGTGGTTATAGGAGGCGTCTACAGGCTGTTATTTCAGCAAAAGGAGGCTCTATTAAATATTAATGGGATTATTCCTTTGGGGTGCCCAAATTTATGCACCTGCCTATTTTTGTTTAAATGAGCATTACATTGTTTCTGTTGGCCCAACAAAAAATTTTTCACTACTGAATTGTTGCTGTTTCCATAAGTTATCAAATATGTTAAAATTAAGTTGCTGCCTCTCAAACTTAGCAAGTTATGAATTAATACAGTTATTTTTATCAGGGGTGCCCAAACTTTTGCATAGCACTGTAAGTTCAAGGCCCTGGAAAGTTTTTGAAAACAGGCATAAAAAGACACCATCCTTGAAAGTCCTTGAATATTTTTTGGGAATTGAAATTTCATGGATGACGACCGCCATGTTATTATTTTGCCACCACAAGTTTGTTTAAATCTATGCCTACGCCGACTTTTAATTTGCGAAAGTTCGTTTTCGGCACTACATTCTTGTGTTTCCTGTACATAGTCAACGTAACGTGTGCGTAGCCGCTTTAGGTGCAACCAGAGTTACGCTGAGTCAAAGTGGAAGTGAAGTAAATGCCGCCGCGTGTGGTCCTTGAATTTGAGGATATTGGTCCTGGAAAGTCCTTGAATTTGATGTTAACTAAGGAGTGGGAACCCTGTAATCAGGAGGACAGTGCAATAGCTGTAAATGCAGCTCACAACATATCATCATTCCAACCTGCTTAAAACCCAGCTCTACACCTCCAGCTTCATGACTTTACAACAGCAACAATGTCTTAATCAAGACAGAAAACAGCAGAACTGTCTGAACTTGGTTTTATAGTGACAATCTACAGGCATGACGTAACCCTACTGTTTACTGACAGGCTGTCACCTGCCAAACAACCAATCACCTTTTAGAAAAGGGGGAATAACATCCACTTTATCCACAGGTTTGAAAGTAACGAGTAACAAGAACCTTGATAGAAATGTAGTGAAGTAAAAAGTACAGTATTTGTCTTTAAAATGTAGTGAAGTGGAAGTCATAAGTTTCCAAATAAAATACTACTCAAGTGAAGTACAGATACTCAAAATCTCTACTTAAGTACAGTACTCAAGTAATTCTACTTAGTTACTGTCCACCTCTGCCTTTCACAGAAATTAGGGGTGTAACAACACACTGAACTACACTCCATCCATCAACAGGACACCATGCATATTGTAACATTTCTCGCCAGGTGAATGTGGAGAAATTTCACATTTAATTTGAGCTACTTTTTGTGATGTGATATACATGGAACTGATGGTGTTAAATCAGCATAATGACATTGTTCATTGATTACTGATATTGATCTGTTGACTTCCTCAACAGAATCGTGGAACAGCAGACGAAGACGGCAAATCATAGTGCACTGAATCATTACACTGTACCATGATGAAACTTGGCATTTACACCCCTAGTTAAAGTTTTGGATATAACTGTTCTCGTGGACAGTCCAACCACTGGCCTCTTTTCACTCAGATGAAGTCACAGCGTGTGGTAGAACTTTTCACACAGACATGGATGGGGAAATCTTCACACTCTGTGTTATCATCCTGACCTTTTCATCGCACTGATGCACTTTAGCCCTCCTTTTTTACATGTGTTTACCTGTTTCTGTAATCGGGGAAATGTTAGTATAGACTTTTTATCTCTCCTTTTTTTGACCTTTTTCACCACACCATTTTTTCAGATAGTTGATTTCTTGTTTTTTGTCACCTTTTTTTATTCCACAGACTTTTTGTGACTGCTGTTCTTCCCATAGTTTTGTGCTAGAAACTTCAGTCCAACTCTAAAACATACAGCCTATTGCTTTGTGGGATGCTTGTATACACATTTTTGATGTGTGCACTCGTTTACATGTTCTTTTTCGTCGTCTGCCTTTTCCCAATAGACTAACACGGAGCTCAAATTTCGATGCCTTACTGCACAGACGCAGTTCTTCACAACGCCTCCAAATTCGATGTGAATCAAGGCCCACAGGCGTCTCGACATATCTGTGTCATAACCTGCACTCGTCTTTTTCTTACCTTTATTATCCCCCGTTCTTTCCTCATTCACTTCAAAGCATTTCAATAATAGTTTTCTGATTCAACCACGTTTCATGCCACAGCGTACAGAAATTGGTTTCTAGAAACTGCCTGTGTAGTTTTGAATGAAGACCTCTTGTGTTAAAATATGATCTGTCCACCACCTGAAAGACACTTTTACGAAGGCATGAGAGGTGTAAGACTAACTCACAGCTCAGCAGCATGAATAAAAGAGTTTATTTACATTACTGCAGGACAGTACAGAGTACAAAAGAGTTCTGGCAGAGTTTAATCTCCTCACAGAGGTTTCTCTTATTCAGTTAGAACCTTACACATACATAAACAATCAGTTGTCCATTAAGAATTTGTGTATCATTTGTTCATTCATTTTTCAAATTGGAACCAACATACAAAAACATAGTTTTTTAAATGTTCATTTCCAACCTGGACGAAGGAGAAGCCACACAGACGACATAAGTGTGCGTTTTCTGTTTTTCATTCTTATTTATTTGTGTTCAAAATCCTAAAGTTGAAAACAACTTGTTATTCATTTTGGTTTTCATTTGAAATAGGAATAAAGGAGTGATACCTGGATGAAGGCAGTGACAAGTGGAGCGTCTTCTGTCCAGCCTTGTTCATACTATTATAACAGTGTGAAGAGATGATTTTGGTTGGTTCCGTCCTAATGGTCAGGATTCCGGATGTTGAGTACTGGCCACTGCATTCATCTCACTTTATCATCACGAGAGTGTGTGATAAGTGTAACTGTGGAACACACAGTGGAGCACAGTGGAGCACGTGCACACATACACCTGTTCCGCTCCGTGATGAGGCAGTGGGTGTGTAAAGGGTTTGGGTTAGGGTAAAGTGGTGGTGACCGCAGTACGGTCAGGTCCTCAGTCCAGTCTGCGCTCGTTCCGTCCCGTACGTCTGCGCCGCTGCTTCTTGGTGGTCTTGCCGAGGCGGAGCTTGTTGCCCGGGGCGACCGACGATGACTTCCTGTCAGACTGATGGCCCCGTCCCCTGATGTCACCTTTACCTTTCCTCCTGCTCTTGCTGTTCCTCTGCTGCTGCTGCTTGGTGAAGGCGTGCAGAGAAGCTGTGAGAGACTGAATCCTGCAGAGAGAGAGGAAATGGGGATAAGAAAAGACCAAGAAAACGAGAGAGAGAAGGAGGGAGAGAGAAAGAAGGAGGGGGAGGGAAAGAGAGTGGGAGAAAATGATAAATACATAAGAGGGGAGAGAGAAAAGGGGAAAGGAAGATTGAAACAGATAAAGAGAGATGGAGAAGAAGAGGTAAACACAGAGGAAGAGAAAAAGAGGGAGAGAAAAAGATGAGGAAAGAAAAAGGGGGAAAAGGAGAGAAAGAGAGATGGAGAAAAGGAAAGACAGAAAGAGAGGGCGGGAGAAAGGAGGATATGAGAAGGGGAGGGAAAGAGAGGGAGGTGAGAAATAAAGAGAATGGGAGAGATGGAGAGAGATGAAGGTATAGAAAATGAGAAGGAAAATAAAAGACAGAGAAAGAGAGGAGAGGAAAAGAGGCAGAGAAAGAATAAGAAAGATGGAGAGGTAGAGAGAAAGAGAAAGAGTGAGAGAGAAAAAGAGGCAGAGAGATGGAGGCGGAGGGTGACAGAGGGGAGGGAAAAAAAGATAGAAGAGTGAGAGAGAGAGAAAATGAGAGGAAAAAGGATACATGAGGAAGAGAAAAAGAGTGAGAGAAAGAGATTAGGTGAGAAAAAAGGGAGGATAAAGAGAGCAAGAGAGCGGGAGAAAATGTGAACGAGGGAGATAAGGAAAGAAAGAGGGAGAGAAAGAGAGACAGAAAGGCAAAGATAGAGAGGGAAAGAAAATGAGAAAGGGACAGAAAAATATAGAGAGAGAAAGACAGCAAGAGAGAGTGAGAAAGGGGGAGAGATGAAGAGTGGGGGAGATGGAGAGAGAGAGAGAGAGAGAGAGAGAGAGAGAGATTTAGGCAAAATCTGCATGGAAGTACAGTCGCGTGTACAGAGTGCGCAGGAGAGAGAACAGCAGCAGCTACTTTTTGGAGATGAGAGGATTTCCAGCTTTCTTGGGCAGCGCTGCTACTTTCTCTTCTTCTTCATCTGCATTCCCCTCTTCCCTCTCCTCCTCCTGCTCCTGTGTGAAACAAGAGTGTTATCAGCATAACAATATCTCACACACACACACTGCATTCTTTGTACTGTAGAAACTCTGGAGCCACATCGTCTCATCTGTCTGTACACAGTATATACGTGAGATGATAAGTTTCCCCTGACCTGACATGAGCACAGGCAGAGTTGATCGCATAAAGACACGAGATTTTACTCGTGAACGTTCCGCTGTGTGCTTAACATTTTGACACAAAATAATGCCGTACGTTGTAAGACAGAAGGTGCAGGACAAATCCCACCTCAGATTTTGGACACACCTGGCACAAGCACTACCTTTCTAACTAACAACAAACACGTCAACTAATACCAGCTGGAAATATCGGACAATTCTAAGCATCGGATGACTTCAAAAAAGCTAATGTTTACCGATTCTGATATGATGGTGCATCCCCAGTAAAGTTTACTCAGTTTCATACCTGATTAGTCAAACCCTGCAGCAATCGAGCGCCGGACAGGTCCAGGTCACTGATAGTCGTCACGGTGACAGTGTGGTTTGGGTGATTGTACTGCACCGACTCATTGGTGGTGGTTACGGCATCATCCAGCTCGTCAGCTTCTTCTAAACGTCACCAAACCACAGAATAAACCAGATCAGAGTTTACAACTTTATGCTGTACACTCTTACATGGCTGCTACACACTCCCCTCATGACACTGCACTGCATCACTTTAAACTTGTGGCTTTAATTCTGCTGTAGAATATGCACTTTATTCATCTTGTTTTCCTACTAATAATTATTTTGCCACAACTGTATTAGAAGCTGTCTTCTTTACACTCTCATGTCTAGTATTGTGATGTTAAATGTTTTCATTTCCATCAATTAGCAGACGCTCTTATCCAGAGCGACTTCATTCATTCATTCATTCATTCATTCATTCATTATAAAAACCACTTAATCCCAATCGGGGTCGAATGGACCGGAGCCTATCCTGGGAACTGCAGGTGCAAGGTGGGAACCAATCCTGGGCAGGCGCCAACACACCGCAGGACACACACACTCACACAAGCACACTCTCATACACACCTTACGGGGCCAATTTAGAGTCGCCAATGAAACACACACTCTTACCCAGAGCCTCCCTCCTCTCCTTAAGCATCTTCAGGTATTCTTTATGTCTCTGAAACAAACAAATGAGCACAAGGTCTGTGTAAAGTAAGTGCCGATGTTTTTGGGCCTAGGGCAATCAGAGGCCACTTAGGGTTTAATATTTATGCCTAGAGCCCCAACTGATTCTGGAATCACCACTGAATAAGTGTTACTGCTCACACCTCGTCTCTCACTCGTTTCTGCTCCTCTTTCAGTTTGTCTTTCAGCTCCTTCACCGCCGCTTTCCTTCTCTCCACTTTCCTCTTGTGGAAGCCGGTAAGAAACTCCCTAAAAAAAACACACATCACACACATGTTGCTCCAAAACTGGATTTAATATTCATAAAGCAGCTTGAAATTACAGTCAGTCAAAATTACAGTTGAATGTGTTCCAAAACTATTTCAACAACACCTCAAACATTAGATCCTTTAAACCCTACATTAGTTTTTGTGGATTATCACAGTCAGGATCCAAGTTATCTTTAGAAAATGTTTTTTATTAGAAGTGCAACAATACAAAAATTTGATGATCAACGAGCCAACAGCATTGATCCAACATGAAAATATTGATCAGACATCATACAACCCCAATTCTGAAAAAATCAAACCATGTTATTTTCCTGAAATGGCACATTTCCTCAGTTTAAACATCTGATATATTTTCTATCTTCTATTGTAAAAAAAAAAAAAAGAAAAAAAAGATGTGTTTAGGAGCCTTGCTAATTATTTTACACAATGTCCCAATTGGGATTGTACATATCGTAACATCCCTTTATATTGAACAGCAGATCAATATTATTGATACATATTTTTATTCCCATTGATTTAAAATGAAAAGATCAATCAAATATCATGCATATTGTAACATTATTATTATCATCATGAAACTTTAGATTTTACGCCCCTATTTGGTTGTGTGCCTTATTTTTTCATTTATGGTAAAGATGCAGATATTACAATTTCTTAAAATAAGAATATACCTCAGTAAAGTGAAAGTAAGGTTTATCACATTAATATTATTAAGTCACTGCTGAAATTTTACAGTATTACTACAACATCTAGTAACTGTGCTTTGGTTCACACTTTGTGCACATATGTCGAATGTACGTAAATATTTAACTTTAGAAATATAAGATTTTAGCTGTATTATTTGGTATACAATATATTATATATGGATGCGTAGTTTAACCAATATTTTTTATATAATGGTTAGTCACAATTTAAAAAAACAACTTAAAAACCTAAACGTCATCTATAATTATGAGACTTATAATGTAAAATATTAATAGTTAGAACAGAACAGTAATAAATAACCAGCCGTGTTATCAGTTAGCTCGATACTCACAGACGCTCCTTGTGGTCGAACATCACCACGCGTTTATTCTCCCGGTTTTTACTTGATGTTTTCTTTTTGCCTCCAGATTTATTTTTATTCTGTTTCTTCATTTTTTAAAATAAAATATTTCCTCCGCACGTGGTCACTTCCGAGACAGGTGTAACACTTAACCTGGTCCGGCGGAGCGACGACGCCGCGACAATCAGTTCCGAGCCGGATAACTGCTCAGGTAGTACAAGTCAGAAATGTTATGTACTTTTGGTCATAACTTTGTTAAATGTTTAATTTAAAAAGATCCTTAACAGTTACATTCCCACAGAATTAAGCTGTCTAGTCTTTATTATATTGCCCAACCTTAATACTTGTAGCCACAATACCTCGTGAAAACGACAAGGATCACAAACAACGATATTTTCCCGTTAGAGACACAAATTAACAGTGAACAATAAAATGTCGATTTATTGATAACATACTAATATCGCCAACACCACTGATTTATTATCTCATTAGTAACGTTTTGTTCCATTTTTTTTAAATTTATTTCACAAGGTTAACATGAGTGGAAGTAACAAACTGCTAATAATGATCTATTCACGTTACTGTAATTGAGTTACTGTAATATTTATAGGTCTGCAATTTTCTTTGTACATGAGGTAAACTAAATTAATCTACTTCACTAGTTTTTAAATGACATTTCGTTACAGAATACGACCACAATACTAAGTATAATATTCACACCCTTACGAAACAAACGTATATTGCAGTATTCTAGAATTTATATTGCAATACATTAGGAAATATATTTCAATATACGAGAAACTTCCCCATATGTTTGCAATATATGGATGGATAACCTATTGCTGTATATTGATTCATATGTTTTAAAATACATTGCTGTGCAAACAAAACTGTATTACATTACTGCATGTATGTTTACTGAAACAAAGTATTTTTTTATGATTTAAGCAAGCTCCAAGCTCCAAATCATATTTTGCATGACATTCATTATATTTTACATTATATAGCCATATGGATAGACCATATATGGCTATGCATTGATTCACATATTGTAAAATGTAGGTGACAGAGTATTATAAATGAAATCATCATGAAGAGCAGCAAAAAGTAAAAAAAATTCGGAGTCCACTTTTTTTTCTCCACATGACATTTCATCCTCAGCATTTTATTCATCCTCATGACATTTCATCCTCAACATGGCATTTCAGTCCTCCACACTGGAACGTGGATTAATACATGCATAAAGGTTGACATAATGTGGCAGATCAACTAACATGTTGAATTTCATCACATCGAAAACCTGTTTCCTGCCCTGTAACACTCTTTTCAAGCCAACTACATTTTCTAAATTTAGCACTGAACTGTGTGATTTGTCATACTGTCTTCGGCAAAACATTTTCTGTTATCAAGTCTCTTGTTATTCTGAAGTTTTTATTTATCCTTATTGAAGGTCCTTTTGGAAATGTTTTATTTGTTTTAAAGTGGTTTTGTTCATTTATAGTTGTTTCCATGTTCCTATATCATGTTATAAAAAATCAACCTCATTCAGTTAATGAAGAAAGAACTATATTGATGTATTATTCAATACATTATTAGATTATTTCATATGTACCATGTATACAATATATAATATGAATAGTAGTAGTACAAGCTCATAAAACATAATGATGTATTTCAACTGTACACTTCATTTCAGTTTCAGTTTCAATTGAACAAAGTTTTTTGGGTGGCAAAAATATGATTCAAATCCAGTGGTTCTGTGTACTGGAGCAGTTGGCAGTTTAATGGTTGAACCCCAGTTGGGCCCTTGATCTTAGAAGGTCTAGTCTAATAAAGGTACCACTGAGGTACCATCCCCAAGCACTGCTCCCCAAAGAAAAAAGCTACTGAGAGCAGATTGCTGGAAGGTCCAGTAACAGTTGTTTAACTGTTATGGAGTTGACCTTGTGAACAGAAGTCCAGTAAAAGCACCACTGAAGTACTCAGCACCTTGATTGATTGATTGATTGGTATTCCCTGTTTGCACCCTGGCTTTTATGGAATGTTATTACATGTTGTACCTGCATTGCACCATTGCCATAGAGAAATGCTGTTTCATGTATAAAGTTGCTGATGACAAAGAAACCATGGACTCTTCTGTGACGGAATGGCAGCTGCGGAAATGCAGATTTAAAGATATGGAGTGGTCTCTTTATAAATACACAGTGACCAACGTTCTTTAATATTATGGCGTTATTAACACTCTTGTTAAGGTTCTGGTGTGGTCAGCTTTAAGAGCGTTAAAGGAGAAAATGCTTTCTGAAACACTAACAAATGTGTTCTTTTAGAGCAGCAATTAGTAAAAACATGATTTTTCTCTTGGCTCTTGTAGTTAATTAGGACTAAATGTGTGTGTTTCAAGAAACAGAGAATGAGTCGTCCTGTTGAACAGCATCAGCAGTTTTATTACAAAACGAAAAAGTCATCAGGAAAATATCAGAGAAATGAAGGTGTTTAAGGTAGTCGTGAACGAGGAGAGAGAGAAAGAGAGAGAGAGATGGAGCAGGACTCATCTCAGCAAGGCAGAGGATAATAAAGCTGAAGAAAGACAAGGTGAAAGATATTTCACACACTCCCTCACACACCCACTCATGTCCAGAATAAACCTTAACCTCAACTTGCTGCTCCACAAAAGTGGAGAAATGTATATAATTATGATTAATTTCACCCCACTACAGCACTGTAACCTTTAAATATATAAAACCCCCAAATCTCTCACACACATCCAGGAGCAGATACAGAGTTAACACAGGAGTAAAAATCTCATTTATATTTACAGCCATTAAAGGGACACTCCAGCCAAAAACACTAAGGAATAAAAACTTAAGGGAACTATAGTGGAGCTGTCAGAGTTCTCCTTTAAACACAGAGAAAAACACACAAAAGATAAGAGGTAAAATGATCCCACTATACTCTGGGTAAGACTTTGGTCTCTACAAATCTATACACATCTTATTTACATTCAGGTATATTTATCTATAAGTGTGTGTGTGTGTTTTATAAGTGAACGTGAAAGCTAATGTTGTGTACATAAATACAAAAAGGTGAAGAAGGTTTTAGAGTGTAAAAGCCTGTGTTCCCTTTATTTTACTCTTAAACCCGTTTTTCCACCGCTGGTTCCAGTTCTGGTTTCGGTTCCCAATTTGGAACCAGTGACACTGCAGCAAAACCGGTTCTGTTCCAAACTAAGAGCCTGCTATAACATTGCTATAACGCTTCTCACTGGTTCCCAACTTCAGTACTGGAACCAGCGCATTGGAAAAGGGGGAATATAAAACCCTGGTCCAGACTGCAATTTCGGATATATACGTGTGTGTGTGTGTGTATATGTTTGTACCCCACAACATGGCGTGGTGAGAGTGGTGCAGGGTGCAGCGGTCCCCAGTATGTGTGTATGTATGTCTTCATGATGCAGCGATGGTAGCGCCTCTCAGCAGGGCATGTTGGCAGCGATGCAGGGTGCGGCGGTCCCCGAGTCGCTCGAGTGTGCGCTTGGCGTCATCCAGCAGGTGTGTGGTGTGTGTTGGGGGGGTGAGCAGGGGCGGGGGCAGGTGTCTGCAGGCCAGCAGGACAGCGTGGGCGCGCTCCCTCTCTCCACCGGCGCACGCACCACCCCCTACAGGAGGGGAACAACGCCATTAAACACTCACAAACGACATGGACCAGTAGATGTGCGGAAGCATGCATGTGTAAGATGTGTGTGTGTACCTGCTGAGGCGTGCGTTCTGCGGCGCAGGCTGTGCTCCAGCAGCTGGTGTGTACGTGTGGGACTCGCTCCTGCCATTAACCGAACTGTGGTCTCGTGAAGAAACACCTGCACACACACGCACAAAATACACAATAAACAGGACTGAATATAATCTTATGTATTATATAATATTATGAAATGTATTTGATAATTTTTAGTTTTTAGAATCAGAAACTGAGATCAGGTGTTGAAATCTTTCCCCCACCTTGTGCTGGGCCTGGGGGTAACCATGTCCCAGCTTACGCAGTGAGCTCAGGTCTCTCTGGAATCCGGCCAATTGGGAGCCGGGGGCGGGGCCAGGCTCTCCGTTCGTTCCGCCCCCGCGCTCCCATAGGCTGGTCCTCAGGGTGAGGAGGAGGTCACAGACCAGCAGCTCCACCCCCTGCAGAGGGGAAAGTGACAAACGTGAGTTTGAAGAATTATGCAATGCAGTGATAAAGTATCTCACACACGCCTACACACACACGCAGGTTCAGGTGTAGAGAGTGGAGTGTGTACCTTGTGCAGCCAGGTGTAGGGGTGTGTGTGAGACAGGCTGGCGTGCAGGTAGGCTCCGGCCCGGTCGCAGTGTGTGAGGCAGCAGAGCGTTCCCTCTCCCTTCTGTGGACACACACTTACCTGCACCGCCTTACACAGAGACAACACTGCCTTCACCAGCGGGGGCCTGCAACACACACACACACACACACTCAGATGGATCATTCTGCTATGCATAATAACTCAGACATGCGATCCAACATCATCTCACACACACACACACACAGAGTGTGTACTCACTGTATTGTGTGTAAAGCTCGGGGCATCCTCTCTGCCTCTGCCAGCAGTGACCTCACGGCAGCATCATCACCCTGCAGCCAATGAACCGCCGCCTTCAGCACCAACGCCCACCAGCGGCACACTGGGTCCGCCACTACACACACACACAATACACACACAGAGGTCATCTTCAGGTAAGAGGTGTGTAGTTCACACTAAGATATGCACTTATGTTCAGTTTTACATCAACATGCAAAGTAAAAGCAAGCACCTGAAGCTGTGTGTTGATTGGCCAGAGCTGGGAAGGGCGGAGTCGGGGAGGCGGAGTCTTCAGTACAGCTGTTTAACAGCTGCAGGAATTCCAAAACGCCACTGAACTCTCTAGCAAGAGGAAGAAGAGAGAGAGAGTGTGTAAATAAAACGCAAAACCTGTGTGTGTATATGCTGCTCTACAGCCATATGTAAGTGTGTGTGCAGGTAAGCGTGTAAATGTGTGTGTGTGTGCAGATGTTTGTGTGGTTACTCAGCAGTCTCCTCCTTGTGTTTGCTCGTCTCCGTGTCAGTGTGTGGCTGGATGAGAGTGTGTACGGCTCGCTCCAGTAACTTCTCACAGAAGCAGCGGTGCAGCTGTGCAATCGGGTCCCCTACACACACACACACACACACGGTACAGATGTTAGTGATGTTATACATTAATATAGGCTTTGTCAAGTGTATGTTGTGTATCTTATGTGTGTGTGTGTTCTCATACCCGCCTCCCTCTCGGAGCTGAACACGCTGCTGCACCTCTCAGCCCTGACCGACCACTCACAGGTGAGGAAGAACTGTCGCCCCAGCGGCGTGAAGAGCCAGCGCAGGCCGTCTGGGAGGGGCTTAGAGTCTGACTGACAGGACAAACTCTCGGCACAGCTCAGCAGGTACGCCTGGGGGTGGGGGGAGAGGACAGGTGAGGGGTGGGGGGCCTCATGCATGTGACAGTGTACAGGTTTGTGTGTGTGTGTGTATACGTACAGGTAGACAGGTGAGATGGTTGGGCAGAGCGCTGCGCAGGGCGATGGCGGCTGAGACGTAGATTTCGGTGTGTTCGCTGGGAGCCATCTTTCCTCTCGCACTCTCGCTCAGGTTCATTGCGTTGAGACACACACACACTCCCCATGCCGCGCTGCGCTCTGACACCTTACCTACACACACACACGTTTTCCATTAAAGCGCCAAGAGAATAAAGACGACAACGCACACACACACACAGAGTTTCCCAAGTGTACTGACCGGTGAGCTGCAGCTGTCCTAGCTGGTGGTAAACGAGCGCTGCGTCTCGCGAGCTGGTCTGAGACTCCTCCCCCTGGTGCCTCCCACCAATCACGCGCACCAGCCAGCCCAGTGGGGTGGGCCTGTGCAGGCAGTAGCGAATCAGGTTCCAGGAGAGTGAGCAGGCCAGGTCCAGGGTGGAGGTGGGGAGAGCACGGGACAACACCTGAACGCACGTCTCCAAACTCGACACCGCTGCACTGTAATCACCCTGCAGCAGAGAGATGGGGTGTGAGGGTGTGTGAGAGAGTGGTAAAAGTCTGTGTGTGTGTGTGTGTGTGTATATATATATTTACATACCCTCTGTAGGTGGGCGTCGGCTTGTTTGCGGTGTCTCCAGAACAGCACGGAGGTTGGGGAGTGTAGCGGCGTCACCGGTTCCCATAGATACAGGACCCTGACACACCCCCAGACCACGCCCACTCCGCTCAGCACCCACACCGTCACCCACGGCAACACACACCACAGCCATGACGCTGCAGACACACACACACACACACACACACACTCGGGTTAGCAAAACACACTCTTAATAACAACAATAATACAGACTGATTTTTGTGTCAACATTCTGATATTCTAGTAGACTCTAGTAGACTCTAGAACACTCGCGCTCGGCTACGCCTCAACACTCATTCCCCTCTCAACACTCGCGCTCGACTACGCCTCAACACCCGCGCTCGACTACGCCTCAACACTCATTCCCCTCTCAACACTCGCGCTCGACTACGCCTCAACACCCGCGCTCGACTACGCCTCAACACTCATTCCCCTCTCAACACTCGCGCTCGGCTACGCCTCAACACTCGCGCTCGGCTACGCCTCAACACTCGCGCTCGGCTACGCCTCAACACTCGCGCTCTACTACACCTCAACACTCGTGCCTGACTCCGCCTCAACACTCGCGCCTGACTCCGCCTCAACACTCGCGCCTGACTCCGCCTCAACACTCGCGCCTGACCCCGCCCCCACACTCACGCTCAACTCCGCAATTGGCAGCTTCTGAGATGCGTTTATAACACAGTGCCAAGTAAAACAAGTGAAGGTGAAGTTGAGGTTGTACAAATGTGAGATTTCGCGTATGAAAGTTTCAGGACACAGTCTGAATTCTGGCACCAAACTAACAGCACAGAGAAAGAGAGTGACGTACCGAAGCTCTGTGTCTGGACGGGGAGCCAGACGAGGGAGCGCGAGGGGCCGTGTGGGTGCTGCGGGGGCCAGGTGGAGGCGCTGCTGTGCGGCTCGGGGCCCAGCAGGGAGGGCAGTGGGTTGAGAGACAGGCACAGGAAGGTGAGAGCACACAGCAGCACTCTGGAGCGGTCCATCACACCCACCGAGGAGGGGGAGCTGGGCTCACTCTTCACCTGGAGGAGAGAACGGGGATGTGAGTTTACTTAGCTATTTTACACTCGTGGGTATCGGCTGTTTAATAAAAAAATTAATAAAATATAAAAATGTAAATGTGCAGATTGGCTCAGCGTATCAATGCTGAAGGCAAATAAATATATACAAAAAGTGTTTTAAAAAGTGAGTCTTTTAGCTTTTTAAGTGAGTTTACAAAACATTTCAATAATTTTTTTAATAAAATGTTTTTTTTAAATGGAGTTTTAATAAAGTAAATGCAAGTTAAAAGAAATAAATATAAGATAAAAAGCAAGTTAAAAAAATAAGCACCAGTTTTAAAACATTAATGTTTAAAGAACATACATTTGAAAATGAGTTTATAAAAAAATGAACTAATTTAAAAAATAAATCCATTCATTTAGGTGTTAAATATATAAATACATAAATGTGAGTTTAAAACACTTTTTATTTGTTTAGTGTCGTTGTGTGGGTGTTGGGTGTGATGTTCGAGTCCACACAAGATATTTCTTCATGTGCTTGTGAAATGTGACACTTTCTCATGATCATGTGAAAACATTTCATGTGCAAGCAAACCTTTATTAGTTTCTGTTCTCACAGCTCCCTTTATTTCAGGGCTTCGTACAGTCCTCTACACTGAAGTTATGAAAATCTGGAGAAACATAACAGTTAATTGAGAGTGTGTGTGTGTGTGTGAGTGTGTGTATTACCTGTTCGTTGTCCAGCAGGGGGCTGCCCGGTTCGGAGTCGATGCAGTACGGAGAGAACTGAGGAGGAGAACTGGAGCCGGAGTCAGACGGAGGTGGAGTCATCACCGAAACCTCCGCCTTCATGTCCACATCCTCCACCACACACACTGACTCTACACACACACACACACACACACACAGAGTGTATAGAGAGTTTGTACACAGAGAGGTTGTCCGAGTGTGAGTGTGTGTGTGTGTGTGTGTGTGTACTCACTGTGTTTCTGATTGGCCATTTTCAGGCTGAGGTTCTCTTGTCTCAGTTTGTGGTTCACCTGCTGCAGGTACTTGATGTAGTCAATGGCCTTCCTCAGAACACCTGACTTGTGCATCTGTCACACACACACACACACATCAAGCCCACTTCAGAACATTTGTATTGTGCATTCTTCTATACAAGTCAAACATGCCACATTCCATTGTCGCCCAGTTGTGTAACGATACATCAATCTACACGGATACATCAAACCTAGCGATGCACAATAAGGAAATTACTGACCTATGCTAATATCTATATTTGTCATGCGTATATCTGCTGATACCAAGGTTGATGAATGAGTTGAAGGTGTAAAGACAAGACATTTTGCTCCACAGAGCTCCACTGCACGCTCAGAAATTTGAACAAAAATAGCGGCATGTCTAACACAGCACCAAGCGAGGGCGGAGCATTTCCAGTCACTTCCCGCCCTATGTAGTGTACAAAGTCAAACAGGCCGCGTGTGACACACAATGCGCAATCTAGTGTGTAGAGAGCCGTCAAGCTACAACCCCGGCTAGTTCCTGGGATGCACAGTACCACACAGAATAGTATGATAAGAGCACCTAACCTACCACACTATTAAGTTGCGATAGTATGCGGCAAACGCTTTACCTCACAAAAAACATTGTGCAGGCAGAGTTGAGCATATAAAGACAACAGATTTTGTTGGTGAACATTCCACTCCACGCTGAGAATTGTGGCACAAAATAACTCCATACATTACAAGACGGAAGACGCGGGCCTCGGACTTTGGACATGCCTGGCACAAGCGCTACTTTCCCACAAAGAGTTAATGTCATAAAATATCGTTTGAAGTCTGATACTGATGACCTAAACAAAAGCCGTTATCATCTGATATCATCGTGCGTTTATATTTCCACAGTGTTGATCTGCTAATCTCTATTTTAACTTGTACAGTCGCAGGAACGATCAGGAATGCAGCAGGGGCCTGACCTTGGCATCATTGCCCATGACGAGGTCCCGCAGCTCCAGGATCTTGTCGTTGATGGACGAGCGATACCGCTTCTCTATGATGTTGTGGGTCGTCCTCCTCTCGCCCTCCTTCACCGCTCCGCCCGCCGTCGTCACGGCGACCCCCGCCGACACCGAACCCTGCTCCGCCCCCACAGCCACAGCCGCCCCTCTAGACACGCCCCCGGCGTGGGCGGGGAGTGAGGGGAGCTGCTTGATTGGCAGCTTTTCACCACCGCCCATCATCACTGGAACTGTGGTCAGAATGTTGCTGCCCATCAGGGTCTGGGAGACGAGTACAAAAAAGGGAGTGTGTTAATGAGGGTGTGCGTACGTGTGTGTGAGTGTGCGTGTGAGACTATGTAAGTGTACGTACAGGAACCTGCAGAGCGGTGGTCTGCAGTGGGGTGGTCAGCGTGGTGATGCTGGTGGGGTTCTGCACCGTGGACAGAACCTGTGTCCCGTCCGGCTTCAGCGTGGTCAAAACTAACGAGTCGGTCTTCAGAATCTGAGGCTGGTGAACCAACACCTGTCACACACACACACACGTGATCAATGCAAAAATAACATATTGATGAGATTTGAGGTTATTGTTCAGCTGTGCTGCTACTCACGGGCAGCTGCTGCACCTGCGGCGTGACGGCGTGGACAGTGGCGGGTGCCGTGGAGAGTGTCTGGATGGTCTGTCCGCCAGCTGTCAGCACGCGCTGGTGCTGGATGGTCATTGGCTGGACCTGCTGTGATGTCATGATGCTCTGCACCTGGGGCTGGAGCACTGCGGTGAGGAGAGAGAGGAGGTCATCGCTGTCCTCTAATCGAGTCCAAATATCTGATATTACTGTAAGATTACAGCTTCTCACCCTGGAAGCCGGGGCTGTGGCTCTGGTGGCAGATGACGGGGCTCTGGATGAAGCGCGACTGCGTTGCCGTGGGAGCCAGCATCACTGTCTGCGCCTGCGTTTGCACCGGCAGCGTGGCACCGTGAGCCTGCACGGCCAGCGTCTGCGTCTGCATGGGGAAAGTGGGAGACTGCACGGTCAGAGTGGGAGCCTGCAGAGGGAGAGAGAGTGGGGTCGGGGTCGGGGCCGCTGCCACCTGCTGACACGGAGGAGGAGAAGGAGGAGTCAGAATCTGTTAACGAGTTCTTACCTGCGCAAATGAAAAAGTTCCTACCTGTATGTGCTGTGAGCGCTGGGGTCGGGGCTGCAGCAGTGGAGGCATGCGATTGGTGGTCACAACGCTCTGTCCGGGTGTCTGGGGCGGGGTGAGGGGCAAGACGGGCGCGGGTGCGACCTGAGCAGGCTGGAGCGCGACGCCGGGGCCCGGGGTGGAGTGCAGTGGGGCTCCAGGGGCGGCCTGTAGGGGCGCCGAACCCACCTGCTCCTCAAACAGGTCGGGGAAATCCGCCTGGTTACTCACAAACTGCAGCATCTCTGCACAGGAGAGAGAGAGAGAGGTCACCATTAATCATTTTTACTTGTTTTACTTTATTTTAAAACTTGGCCTGATGCTCTTTTTGTGTTAAAACATGATAAAACACAAAAATAGTATAACAAATACTCCAACACAAAACTTAACATATTTACAGCAGACATATATTGTGTATTAAAAGACATAAGAAGCCCAGATTGGTCTGCGTGTTCTGTGTATAACCCACTGGTCAGCGTTAAGACAAAGGAAAAAGCTGTGCATGAGAAAACAGAAAGGCTTTCTATTTTTAGGGCGTTTTTACTTTTAGGCAGCAGTGTTTTCCGCAGCGCGCTCAGTCAGGGTGTGTTTCAGGTGTGTGTGTGTGAAAGGAAACGATGAGCACAGTCGATAAACAGGCAAAGTATGTGGTCACACCTGATTGTGGCATCATTCAAGCGCTGACCACACACGTCACCACACGTCATTTTTGGATCAGTAAACGGTTACCTTTTTAAAGCATATAACTGTAAACTAACCACGCCTTAATACAATACAAATATATAAAATCAAACCATAATGACAATATAGATGTCGATAAATAAATAAATAAAGAGTCTGACCAACAGCATCCTCACTGTGGTACCAGTTTCACATAATAACACCCAGATGAACCCTAGGGGTGTAACGACACCAGTAAATCGATTCAACGATCCACGAGGCCATAGCATCAATCCAACATGAAATCATCCAGCAGACACACCGTAACTAGGGCTGGGCAATTAATCCACAAGTACCTGAAACCGACATTCAGAAAGTCTAATCCAAGCAATCTTGTCATAACGATTATTTCAATAATTATCTAAATTTTGTTAATATCAATACTTTCTCTAGTGTGTAATGTCAATGAACAATAAGGGCAAAAAACTGACAAAAAAATCCCAAAACTAAATAATCTGTCATCCACCTAAACTTTAGGGATGCACTGATAATGACTCAAACAGCTGGATCAGGTGTCGGTGGCCTTGGCCGATCTGTAAAGTGTAGGTTTTTCTACGTCTGCGTTTGTGTGCACGTTAATTCATTCATTAAGCATCAGAAGTGCTACTGCGGTAAAGCTGGTTTATTGTTCAACATTCACACTAATTCCTACATATTGATATGACCATGAGCAGAACAAGCAACGCAACACACTACAAGCCCAAAAGCACATCACACCATTATACTGTTTCATTTCCTTACAACACCAACTCTCACTCACACTCTCTGTGTTCCTCACTGCTGTGTTAGTTAGTGCTCGTCTCTCACAGGGAAGTCCAACACTCACTAAAGCATTCTCCAGTTGAGTTTAATCTTAACCTTTATTACACACAAAACCAACATTTTAGCTGATAAATAAAAACCAGCGTTTCACTCCCAATACAGCGTTTACTTAATGTTTTCAGTGTTTATTCTGAGACGTGCCTTTGTCACGTTATTGTGTGGACCGCCATCATGCCAAATGACTCTCATGTGGAACGCCATCATGTCAAAAATGTAGCTCTTTTCCAGAAACAAGTCCAAAATGAGTCCTAATTGGCTCAAAAATGGCCAAATCTTCAGTATTTCTACATTTTCAATTAATCAAAAAATAATTTACATTCTATATTATCAGACAGTAAGTAAATATAGAAAAAAATCATTATTTGTTATTAAATAATTTTATTCTATATCCAGATGGACTCTAAATTGATAATGAAGTGTTTCCTCCTGGCACTAATCTTATTTGAACTTTTACACACACGCACTATAACAAGCCTAAAAACAAAGGTATAGAAAAAGACACCCCAAAAAGTTAAAACTGGTATCGGATCGGTACTCGAGATCGGCCCATTAACACTGGTACTGCAGCTGGAAAAGTTGGATTGGTACATCACACACGCACATACACACACCTGCATTAACCCCACACCGTTCACTATCTTTACAGCCCGCCCTCTTGCCCCACTGGCTTTCATCCAGCATTTGTCTTATTATCACTTTTGGCGTCACACTCCATTAATGTGTATCGGGGGGGCGAGTGGAATGAGCCGTCGTCCTTGAAATTCAAGGTTTTTCAAGTCTGTCCTCAACAAAAGCCAAGAGTTGGAGAGCGTCTTTATCTACCTGAGGAAAAATCTGGAGTCTGTGTGCACTCAACGCTGCCTACACACACACTTTGCTCCCTCGCGCTCAGATCAAAAGGCACCTTAAAAGAGCATTCAACGGCATTAAATTCTCTGGTATTCTCTGGTATTTTTAGAGCTGAATTTACAGACAATTCACTATATCATGATATATATTGTAATCAGGATATGAATGGACTTATATCGGGATATGAGACTTTGGTCATATCGCACAGCCCTAAAACAGTGGAGGAATTTTGAAAAAAAAAATCACTCCACATTTACCAAAGTTATAAGAAAAGGCACAAAGCTCACATTTTAACTTACAGTGTAAACGTTAATGTGTGTGTGTGTGTGTGTGTGTGTAGAGAGAGAGGATCCATAAAAACAAACACGGTGGTTGGAGTACTGACATACTGAACACAGCTCTCACACACACTCTCTTGTAGTATTGTCTTAGTGAGGTCCTTCCACTGACTCCCATAATGACTAAATATAAATAACACTACAGCTACATCTAACCCTTACCTGAAGCTCAGTAACCAAACGGCATCTTCAACCTCTTTTAGCTATACTTAAATAAAACATGAACATTTTCTATAAAATCATTTCTCCTTATGGTGACTGGTCTCTACAAACCACAAACCATGGTTAAATGACAGTTTTTCTGCTAGGGGACAGCTGGGTCCACACAAACCCCTACATACAGTACATGAACACACACACACACACACACACACACACACACAGTAAAACCCAGCCACACAGTGAAAGCCCCAAACTCTACCGAATACACAAGGTGATGTGACAAAAACACCACCATGGAAATGGTGAAAGTGTAACTTTCATAGGAAACATTTACAGCAATAAGGCCTTGCAACACACACACGCACACACACATAAACACACACATAAACACACACATAAACACACACAGGCAGAGAGCGACCACAGCCTAGCCCTTGACTAAGACGTAAACCCAAGTTGTTTAGCAGATAAAGCTAAATATTGATTTCTGCTCCCTTGACACAGAGAAATGTTAATAAAAGCGTCTTTTCCAGCCCACACCATCCACATGCTTCCATGTCCAAAGTTATAGCAACAAACATTGTGATAATGGTGATAATGGAGGTGGTGGTGGTAATAATGTACTAGATGGTTTGTGAGATCATTAAATAAATTTGCATGTGTAGAAGGAATTCTCTTTACTGACTAAAAAGGGATACGTGCCATCTTACAGATGACAAGAGCAGAGATAATCCAGCATCATGCCCTCACTATAGATGTCATATTTTAGTAATCAATGTTGAATAAAAACAACAGTTACACATCTTTATGTACTGTACGACTTCTATATGAATTTAAGATGGACTTTCCCATACGTAGCACTGACGAAAAAGTTAAACCAGAATAAGGGTCAAACTTTAGATGTGACTGACCAGAGCTCAGGTTACATCATCACTGAGTAAACCCAAAAACCCAAGGGGTCAAACAGTCCAACATAAGACCATTCAAATAAATAAATAAACAAACTAACTAAAACCCATGACGATTTGGACATTTAAAAACATGTTCTTATTTAAGAACTGTAAATAGGTACAAACAATGAAGAGCACTCATATACATGTGATATTGTATATATGTCTGTGCAAAACATTAGCTCATTGGGTTTCCATCAACTGTTCAGAACTACAGTTGTGCAACTAAGACAATTTGTGAATGAGGTACTTTAATAATAATAATAATAATAATAATAATAATAATAATAATAATTAATAATAATAATAATGTAAAGAACAAAAACACTGGAGGAAAGAGAAATGATATTTTTTTTAAGAAGACATTTGTTTTACAAAACCACTTAAACTTAGAACAAATTTCCACAAAAAACTGAAAATACTGGTGAATAGGTCCAAATGTTCTTGGACCCCTAACACTACTACTAATAAAAGAAAAAATTACAATTACAAAGAGGTTCTATAGCCCTTTATTAGCGGACCCCCTAATAATACAGTGCTAAAGCGACCTGGATGCAGATGAATGTACAAGAATGAAATGAATCTTGTTAGTGATTACACACGAATAACAGTCCTAATGGTGAGCTTTAAGAGCGGAAGTGTAACTGCAGAACTGAAACCGCGTTCCTCCGCCTCACGTCAACAAACACAAACCAGACAACATAACATTTCATTTTGATTTTTATTTTTAATAAATTACAAAATCTAACCATCGACGAAGACGCTTCCTCGTTACCGTCGATGTCGCCCAGAGTAAACTCATCCCCGAGCTCGGACAGAGTCGGGTCCATGTTCTCCACGCCGGATAAATACTCTCCCGGGTTCATCCTCACGCGTTTTATGATTTTTATATGATTTTTAATATGTTAAATGAGTAATATTAAAGTGTTTTTTAAGGCTGTAATGCGCCTCATCTCTCCTCGGCTACTCGTCGCTAAGCCACTCAAACGGAAGCCATCTTGCCGTCCAACGCTGACGTCATCCACAAACAGCGCGTGTCACCCCTCCTCCTCCGGCCGCTGATTGGCAGAGCCGGCCCGCTTGCTGTCGTAAGACCGGCGCTGTCGACCAATCGCTGGCACTTGCGCCATGGTCTGATAGTACGTCGATGAGCAGAGGAGCCTAGTTTATTTGCATGCGCCACGCCCATTCGGTGGAAATGAATGGGGCCGCTGCTTAATATGCATGAGTTGTGGGCGGGGAAAGACAGCGCTAATGAATATGCATATTTAGCGATTCTGTTTTAACTCCCTTTACATCATCGCCTAATTCTGTTTACGACAAAGAATGGAAAATTTTACACGTAAATGCTCAATAATATGCTTATGTTAAGTGTTTTTTTTAAACTGTAAGGCTACTTTATGCATATGCATAGTCACTGTCTAAAGTTTAAGGTAACCCTGAAAAAGTTAAATATACAGTATATATACTGTATATATATAACATATATATGTGCAGTACATCCTATACTGTGCAATATATTTTTTATGTGCGATACATTCTATATATGTGCAATACATTCATTCTTAATACATCTAGAATCTATATTCTATTTTTTCAGATTTTACTCACAGGAGGTACTTTTTAAGCCAATATAGTCTATTCTATTTATTGCACTAAGGTTTTATCTGAGTATTTTTATTTAAGCTTTAACTATATTTTTGGGATATAATTCTTTATTGTTCTGTCCTTTTGTCTTGTGAATTGTGCAGTCGTGATGTGAGCAATTTCCTTCGGGATGAATAAAGTTTTCTGATTCTGATTCTAAACTTCTAATTTCTAAAATCTTTTGCACAGATTTAGGAACAAATCAGGGTACATTTCACTACATATTGTACTCGTATAACTACATATGTGACAAATAATGAATCTTAAATCTTAACTTCATCTGTCTTATAGATGCTATTTGTTTTTAGATTGTCTGTACAGTACAGAGATATACAGTATATATAATCATATGCACATTTAATGCACAAAAGTACATTCCATTTCATGTATTCGTAGTTTTCTGCAATATTTGCACGTCATTGAATTCCTCACATTAAATAATTGCAAAATAACAAAATCATTGCAAATCTTCACTTTCTACTTCTAGCTTAGACTTTATACAGATACTGTTTATTATTTAATAATTGTCTAGAATTATTTAGAATATTCATATTATATATTATTCATATTCATTATTCATAAACTGCTGCAGGTCTTATTTATCTAATATTTAAGACAAAAAGAACATTCCAGGATTGTAATTGCAGTTTTTCTCCTTTCGACTGCTGCTGCAACATTTGCACATTAATTACCTGACATAACTATAATTGCTAATTTTCTTTCTGTACCTCTTAGAGCTTAGAGTTTATATTTTGTTGTTTATTTATACATGCATATTCTATGTGTGTAGAAACAGGACCCATGTTGTCTAATCTCTCTATTTACAGCATTATTGCTGAGATGACAAAGTTTACTTTGGCCTTGACTTTTTATTATTATTTTAATTTAGACAGTCATAGGAATGATCATGGAACCTTCCACGACTACTGTAATTGTTTTACTATATATGTGACAAATATAGAATCTCCTGAGAGATTTATTCAATTATTGGTTTAATTTGATGTGTTCTCAGCTAGTCATAAGTGTTCATTACCATATTCCATTTAGATGCTTATTTCGTATTTAATGCTTTTACAATAATATGCACCTTTGGGATCTTTCAGTTATGTAAACTATTACAACTCCACAATATAGTAACATGTACAACTATATTGTGGAATTCTAGTAATGTAGATGTGTGTGTAAATAATGCAACTATTCTGTGGAACAGTAATAATTGAATTGCAATATGTACATATGCATGCAGCCTATAGTGGCTACCATTTTTGTTTCTAGGATGTGGTTGATCATCCTCCAGAAATGACTAACGGTGAGGTGGTGAATGTGTAACAAAATTGAACAAACCTGCTCAAAATAAACACTACCTTTTCCCCAGCATGTGAAACCAGTTTTATTGTTTCTAGTTCAGCAAGTTCAACCTCATAAAGTCAACACACTGACAGTCCCGTCAAAAGGGAACATCACCACAAAAGTCCCTTTCATCATCACATAACACAGTAGTTGGTGATTACTGCTTTAAAGGCTTTTGATCATCTACAAAACTTTTTTTGGGGAAGCGTCTATATTTAGAGGGCTCAAATACTGAATGCAAAAGTGATTATATGGAAGATGGTTTAATGGTCTAGCAACTGTTTTAAAAAGTGTGTGTAAATACAGCTTCAATTTGTTGATTGGTCAGCGACAATAATAGGTTCCAAGCTGACCAGAGCTTGACCATCTTTCTAAATGTGTCATTGAAGTTTTCATCCTAGAGGTTTAGGTCTTAAAATCTCCTCAGCTGATAAAGGCGGAAAGAGTGTTTATAAATATAAATCATAAATCAGTAAACTTAAGGGCACCAAATCAAGTGCCAACACTGCAGAATGTTACTTCAAACTATTAAACCCAAAGCTCAAATTTCTTTTTGTTCATTTCTACATCTTCCTCCTTCATTACAAGTCTGTTAAAGTAATTAAGAGCTGTGACTAGCAGTTAAAAGTCATTTCTAGTGCAGTACAAACATCATGAATGAATTCAAACAGGTTTGGAAAACTCCATCAAGGCAAAATACAGCACATCTCCAACTTCAAGATTAAAGAGGCACCTCATAAAGAACAGCAAAAAGGAACACCACTACTGTATTTTGTCGTCATCGCCACACCCCACAACTGCAGCACAGTCCTTCATTTGTTCCAGTAGATTTCGTAGGAGCTTCTCTCGGTGTAACCGTTTTCCGCAGAGCCAGTCGCCGAACGAACCTTCTCCTTCACCACCTTCACTACAAGTCCTCCTGCCAGCACGATTCCCATCGCCGCCTTCCCGATTTCTGTCGTGATGATCCGTGCCGTTGCTCCTGCTGTCTCCAGAGCTCCCGTTAACCCATGAGTAGCCGCTACGGCACTCTGGCTGCCGCATGCAGCAGCCGCCCCTTCTGCCACGACACACCCCGCTGCCTGCACCGCCCCCGCCACACCGGCCCCACTGGAAACTGCCAAAGCTGTGGGATTAGCTCCACTAACCGCTGCCACTCCTGCCACTGTTTCAGCCCCAGTTAGTGCTGCTGCACTGACCGCTCCGCCCTCAATAGCAGCTCCAATTGCGGTCCCTGCCCCCAGTGCTCCTCCAACCCCCGCAGCCACGCCAACCACCGTCGCACCCATCATGCCCACCTGACCCAAAGCCTCCAGTGCCGCCTCCCCAGGCCCTGCAGCTTCCGCCCCGGCAACAAGTCCAACAGAGCCTCCCAAAACCCCACCAGTCGCCGCCCCCACAGCCAGCGCAGTTTTCCCAGCTGCCGCAGTCACAATAGCCCCCAGAGCCTTGCCCATTCCGGCACAGCCCACCGCACAACCCCCTGCCAACTGCCCTGCAGCCAGCCCCACTGAACTGCCCATCACTGTAGCCCCGGCTGCCACGGCCAGAGGGGCAGCCGCCCCAAAAACCGCTCCCACCGCCATGCCCGTAGCCCCAGCCGCCACCAATGCCTTCACCCGCTCCAGAACCTTCTGGGATAGTGCAGCCTCTCTCCGAAAGCGGCTGACAGCTGAGCGGAGCGACTGCCGCCTTCCTCCTCCAGCTCGCCTCCTTTCTCTCTCTCTCCATCTCTGGCCTCTCTCCTGTAACAAGCCCCATCCCTCACTCGTTCTCTCATCCCTCCTTGTCAATGCTACGCCCTTTTCCTCTGCTGATGGGGAGAGCATCCCACCTTCCTCCCATCTGCCCCCTTTTCTCCTTCTCCTCTTTGCTAAGGTCATTCCCTCATCATCATCCCCCCCCTCCTCCTCCTCCTCCAGCTCCTCTCCTCTTTCCCTCATCAGTCTCTCCTGCTCCTCCTGGATGGCAAGTTCCGCCTGTTGGAACATGGCACTGGTGTAGCACTGTCCTTTGTTCTCCTCCACCATCCTCTCCACTTTTTCAATCAGCTCCTGTACCTGCCCCCTGTTTCCTGAATCCCGGTTGTTCAGAACATGGTATCGCCCCCCGCAGGTCTGGAGCAGCGCTCTCAACCCCGCCGGAACAGCCCCACCAAGAAACTGCTCCACAGTGATTCCTTCGTGCTCCAGTTCGTCCCCGCGGGTGAACAGGACCATTGTGTGGTGCTGCAGCGCAACCTCCCCGAAAACGCGTGCCATCTCTCGGGCGGCCCGGCCCTCATCCTCTGAGTAGCGTCCCAGCGGTGTGACCAGCAGGAAGGCGTGGGGACCGGGTGAGCTCAGAGTCACGCACTTCGCGATCTCGCCGTAAAGCTGAGCTGGGTCCATGCGAGTGTCCCCAAATCCGGGCATGTCCACCACCAACACCCTCCTCTTCCGCCTGAACCGGTCTTTGCCCCACTGCTCCTCCTTCTCTCCCTCAGGCAGGTCAGCACTGCCCCTCTGGCATACCTGCGTCACCGAGCTCGCTCTCAGCTCGGACAGGAAGTGCTGTCGACCCAGAATGGTGTTTCCCGAAGCACTCTTTCCTGAGCCGGTCCGGCCAATCAGAACCAGTCTGAGCTCAGGATGAGAAACAGCATTCTCTTGCCATCTCTCCTCGTCTCTTTCACTTCTCTTCTCAAGTTCGGTCTTCTCCTTATTCCTGCCTGTCTGCTTTTCCCCTTCTTTCCCGGATTTAATGAAACATTCTCCATACAGCATCTCTGGGAAATAAAGAAAAATATGGCAGTCAATCCAAAAGTGTTCATGTATTTTACAGAAAGAGTTAACCTAATTCAAATTAATTTACTGCAATAAAGTCATGATCAATAGATCTAACAGCAGAATGGATACATATGTTTATATATAGCAGGCTGAGGAAGGATGACTTCTACTGAAGTATCACATTCTGAACCTGTAATCAAGATAATCTTGCCCATGATTATTATTTTTCAGATTTGAGCTCAGCATTTTGAACAACATGACTGAAGTTTTATCCCACTTGTCATCAGGCTGCTAAATAAAACTTATCCACTTCCCTTTGCTCCCACAATATCTCTGTTACATTTATTATTTATATTTTAACATCTGAATGGATATTCTCATTCTGTTTACTTGCTTTCTTTGATCTGTTTATTTAATCGTCCGTCATGTTGCTGGAGGATTTTAGAATAAGAACTTCTCAGTACTGACCCCAATGCTTATGATGATAAAATTGAACTCAAAAAAAAAAAATATAGGCCTACATGTGTTCTACAATTTCAACTACAAACCATTTCATTCAGCACCACAGCTAGCCATGTTGTATTGCTTTCACTGATGGGACAAACAGCGTTAAAATAAACAGCATTCTTTTTTCCAGTAACGGGTAATATAACTAATTACTGTTTCTACTGTTACAATGCCATTACCATTACTGACAATAAAATGCAGTGTGTTACTATAATTAAGCTCACTGCAGCTGTTTTCATCCACCCCTGCTTTTTCAGGCACAGGAACACCACACCTTCCAATGTGACAGTTTGAGTTATTTAATTTGTTCTACAAAGAGTGTATATATTTTTTTTCATACATTACTTAACAAGCATAAATTAATTTTAAACTTATATGATTGCCAGTTGTGGCCTGCTGACGTGCAATAAATATCAAAACCTCTAAAACACATTTTATAGTTCTACTATTATAAACACAGTAATGATGATAATATGTACAATAATATAATACATTTGATAGATGTCTTGCCTCACAGCAATATTAAAATAGTGTAGATTAGTATACAATGTTTTCTGTTAATAATTTTGTTAGTTGTACAAGTGAATTATTTTACAATTGAATTAAAGTTTAATTAAAGGGCAACTTTAACGCAATGGTAACTTAATAGTTTATTTTTGGGAGAAGTAAATAGTAACTATAATTACTTTTTATAAATAACGTGTCCAACACTGCTGCGTTAGATCTGACTATTTGTTTTGCACCTTTGTAAGACATTGTTCATTACAGCAGTGTTGAGTTGATAACAATCAAGTCTTGCTTTGTGTTTTACTACTAAATGTTGTATAGTTTGACCTGAATTTTTAAATGAACTTTACAGTCTGCAGATATTTACCTGAAGGACGAGGAATAACATAATCTAGCTAGCTAAGCTAGCGGCTAAAGGCTAACGTCTCCTTCACAGTTAATTGATCATTCTATTACTGTCATCTGAACAAACGTGAATATAAAGTGTTTTTGTTTCGTTTTCATACCTGATCCGTCGAACTGGGACATGGCTGTAAATCTGTAGTTTATCCCGAACTCACACCGAACCCATCCTCTATGTTAGCTGGTGTGCTAGCGTTAGCGTTAGCTTTGTTGTGACGTTTGTGGCGATCAAAAGTCAAAGAGCACACGGAGTGAACATGTGGCGCCATCTACCGAACACTACTGAATTAAAATGTTCATTTTACACATACACTTCACTGTCAAAAGTATCAGCACAGCAGCATTTACACACATGAAATTGAATGAAATTCCATTCTTAATCCATAGGCTTTAATCTGGAGCTGGTCCACCCTCTCCCGCTATAACAGCTTCAACTCTTCTGGGAAGGCTGTCCACAAGGTGTAGGAGTGTGGAGTGTGTTTATGCGAATTGTTCGCCATTCTTCCAGAAGAGTGTTTGTGAAATCAGCCACTGATGTTGGACGAGAAGGCCTGGCTCACAGTCTCCGCTCTAATTCATCCCAAAGCTGTTCTACCAGGTTGAGACCCGACAATCAAGTTCCTCCTCCACACCAAACTCCTTCATCATCCATGTCTTTATACAGCTTGCTTTGTGCATCGGCGTCCCCAAACTCTTCCCGTGAAGTTAGGAGCATGAAATTGTCCAAAGTCTCTTGGTGTGCTCAAGCATTTAGAGTTCTTTTCACTGGAGCAAAGCTAAAACTGAACTTAAAATTATTATTTTAAAATAATTAGTATATACAATTGGTTTTATTTACTTCAAGGCAGTAACTGATCCAGAAGAAACATGATGTTTTGAGCAAGTGAGTGTCACTGTGAACACACCATTTAGCAGACACTCTTATCCAGAGCGGCTTACATTTCCTAATTTCAGGGACAGTTCCCCTGAGAGCAACTTAGGGTTAAGGGTCTTGCTCAGGGATCCAATGTTGGTAACGCCAGAGGTAAGATTCGAATCCACAACCTCTTGGTCCGAAGGCAAGTGTTCTACCACTAGGCCACCAACACCTAAATAGCACACCACAACTGGTTTCACCCACACAGTGCACCACGACCAAATGTGACCTCTGCATTTAACCCATACGTGAAGGAGCAGTGGGCAGCTAACAAGCATCCGAGGAGCAGTGCTTGGGGATTGTACCTTGCTCATGAGTACTTCAGTGGTAACTTTATCGGCCCTGGATTCAAACCTGAGACCTTCTGATCATGGCGCGAACGCCATACTGTTACGCCACCAACTGCCACAATAAGGCAGTTGGTTAGCAGGTTCACTCTAACACGCACATAGTCACAACTAAAGTTAATCTGGCATCTTACATTTCATTTCAGAGATATTAACCTCCATTGGTTTCATGATTCGATTCAGTGGTTATGATGTCATTAATCTGATGCGATCTTGATGCACCCCACACATTTTTCTACATTACTTCACATTGCACTCAGGTTGGTCATGGATCACAGATTGGGCAGCCATAGTTACTACCGGGATGTTCTTTAAAAAAAAAAAAAACTATTTCTTTTTACTTGGAAATATCAATGAAAATATAAGAGTACAGTGGAGTGGAGTACAGCACATTTCCAAATGTTATCTTCAATGTCCACCCCATTTTGTTTGACAAGTCTGCCCAAATCTTTAAGATTGTTGCAATTTTAAGAGAAGTAATAAGGTCATGTATTTTTGATTTCAGCTCCCTTGAAGTAAAATGTCTATAACTGAAACTGAGGTGCGTTTGGGAAGTTATTTGAAAATTGTGAAGAAGGCTGGACCAAGGCAAGTTAAATTTCTGTGACAGTTCATCAAAGTTTGCAAAAGCAGTTTAACACTTGTACTTGTCCTTAAAAGCAGAAATCCTATGTCTTTGTCAGAGGGAGAATGTTGAATCTAACCTTGCTTGTGGAAAAGGGTGGTTATTACGTATAGGAGATATAGGAAGGCCTTCAACCCAAAATGCTGTCTAAATTGAAACCATATCCTGAAAGTATTTGTGACTGTTGGATTGTCAGTGCAGCGAGAGATTGAGAGGGGCATACTAGTGGAGATCAAGGCCAACAGACATGTTGAAGTGCAAGATCTGGCTTCCAGCACCAACTTGTATGTGGAGCATGAAGCCAATATTAAATAACTAGAATGTTTATAGTGCAGCCAGAAAATCACCAAGCAATGTCATTATGATATAATCGATTATGGTCTGCCACTGCATCGGTGCAGAATTGTCCACATCTGCATCTTGATGCATTGATTATGTGATTCATTTCAACACCTCTAGTTGTTACAATGAAAACTCACAACTAAAAAATTGCATAAATGATTGTTTTAAGTTGATGTAAATAAGAAGTATGTTAACACGACTTTTACATTGTACTTCCTAACATTATATTTTTCTAAACAGGCTTGTTACTTTACTCTAATGCTACTTTCAGGAATCTCAGTACTATTAGATATTTTTATCCTGTATTTAACATTTAAGTTTTGGGATTTAACATCTACAAACACAGTCTTTAAGTCTGTGTATGTGGTGCTGAATAACATTGTATCTCAACATCATAACATCAAAATCACAACACACTGTAAACCCCAACAGTTCTACTAACTCACAAACAGTATGCATATAGCAATCAAAACCTGTTTATTAGTTAACCAAGCAAATTTGACATGATTACATGTTTTTGAGTAAACATTACTCACTACGTTGAAATGAATGAGTATACCAAGTCACCAAAGTGACACGATTTTGAAAAAAGGAAGATGGCTACTGTTAAGCGGGCAAGAAGACTTCTTGCTCAACACGTGCATTCATGGAAGTAACTGCAGACTAAGCAAAAGAGTTTTCATCTGGTAAGTAAATGCTTTTCATTTTTTCTGTTAACTTTTTGCTTAGCTATCTGTGGGCATCGCCCCATTGTGCATGTAGAGATATTTGGAATTAATCTGTTTAGCTCGCTGGGGAAGACAAAAGAACCTTAGGTGTTCCCCCACTTAATCCAACAGCACTTAAAATGACAGCAGTTCCCTTATAGGTACAGTTGTTATGTGAAATATGTTCAAAATTCAGTTAAATGATTACTAATTATGCTTTTTTGAATTTCAGGTTGTGTGTTTGTTTTCTATGTTCTCATGAGAATAGCAATTATTTAGATCTTTGGAATACTTAATTGAGGTCCTCTGTTTAATGGCAATTTGCACAGATACAAAGCTAAAGGTATTAAATGCTTCATATAATATCGATGACTGAATTATTCAGTTATCAAAATGAATACAGATTAATTATAAGAGGCACGGTCAGACTGACGTTTTCACCATTTTTGCCTGTAACAGTGTTTTACCATGTCTTAAATCTGTTCTTAAAGTGTTAAAAAATTTCACTTGTGATTTATACAGTATATCCCCTGATAACTGTTAATTATAAATGCTAGTTGTTTGGAACTAAATAACTAACTTGGATTGTAACAATGGAGACTGTGGTTATTTCTGAGAATTTATTTTAAATCCATTCATTATATGGAATAGACTGTCATTCGTGTTTAACACACTTTGATTTTTTGAGTAGAGATTTCCAAAATTATAAAGTTTTGTACTGTGATATTTATTGGATTATGGTTGATTGAACTTACTTTAATTTAGTGTTATTGAATATTGTTTTAAAAGTATGTTCAGATTGAAGAAACAACAATAATGTACTTTTTAAATTCATAAGTTTATAGAACTTAACATTTATTTAAAAGAAAACATAAGATATGAGTAAACCTAAAATATATTTTTAAATTGCATTTTAAATAGAAAATATTATCTTAGGTAATCTGTTACGAAAAAGTTTTGAGTACTCTGAACTTAGTTGGGTTTACAGTGCAGAAACAAGTAAATGTATTTAGAAAAAAATAATAGTATTTACCTTTTTACTACTAGTTGAAGAGTATGATGTGCATAAACATAAGGCTTAAATTATAAAATGGGGATTCATCAAATAACACAACTTCTCTGAAATCTCTGAAAATATCCCTCAGCCCATAAAATGTAGTCTAAAAGAACAGTAGAGCCGGAGTAGAAAAAGGTGATAATCATTTATTAAGAGTTACACCTTACAACAGTAACACACAAAGCACAAAGCTGTACATATGTACATTTGGGTCATATGTGAAAGTCACTTTGATTTCAAGCAGAACAGGTGTGAAGTAAAATTACAGTTGTTAATGTGCATTTCTACACTGAAAAAAAAGATTCACTGGATTTACTTGATTGAATAATGGACATTGGTTCCACATGAATCATTTGAGTTAGGCTGTCCTTATTCCTTTGCGTTATTTGATGCGTTTTGTTTTGACTTAACACAGTAAAATCACATTTTCACTGGAAACGTTAAAATATTAAGTCGAATCCATGTGATTCATTTTAGTAAACTTAATAAAGACACATCCCTTTTTTTCAGTGTATAAGTCATCATAGACTTTCATCCAGAACTCTTTCCATGTCCTTATTACAGGAAGAGTCCCCCTGGAGAGGGTTTTTTTTGGCTAAAACTGGTGTATAAAACCTCAATATTGTGATCACCAACACAGGGTTTCAGTCACTCAGACACACCACATCACCAGCCATTCAAAATACAGAACGTGTTAGACTGACAGACAGAGTATTATTATCTATAGAAATCACTGCTTTGAGTTGTTGCTTTGTTTGAAATGCAATGTTGTGGTGTAGTTCAAGTGCAGTGCACATCGGCGTAGATGTGTCTTCATTGAAAAACATCTTTTCGGGTAGATCTAGCTATATCTACATACTGTACACTTTTGTCTTTACCGCTTTCACTGTCAAAAAGACAGGGTGATGGAGTATTACAATCTATACAAATCAATGGTGGTTAGATTTTTTAAAATTCAAGGCACTATAAGCATGCCTAATTTCTGATGAACCTTCAATCCGACCCATCTTCACACTCAGTATTCTCAGTACAGCTTCAGTATTCTTCTCACTATATGCCTCTCCCTCCTCCTGAGTCATGTGTAATGAGAGCAGAGTTGAGCATCAGTACTGGAGCAGTGCAGTCATTACTGTTCTATTATCTGTTCGCTAATACAGCTCAGATTAAACCACATAAGAGACTGACAGAGTCAGAAACACATAAGGACTTGTGTATTAAAGTAACATAGCATAGAGAAAGAAGAGAGAGAGAGAGAGAGAGAGAGAGAGGGAGAGTGTAGCGGGAGGGGCAAAAAGTGACTCTTATATGTGTTGTGGTTCAAATATGTGTGGAATGTTTCAGGTTTGGTGTATGTGTTAGAGGTACCTGCGAGAACGACGCCTGTACCAGATCCCAACCACGACACACAGTATGACCACAGTGATCCCACCTATTATCCCACTTATTATCACACGTATTATCACACCAGTCCAGAACCGATCTGATAAAACACATGATGAGACAGCATCAGAGAGGTTGTCCTGGTACAGCAACATTACCAACATATCATACAAGCCTTAATACACAACACAGAGAGAGCAATTCCACAAAAGCTATGAGAGAAACATGACATGGATATTGATGATTAGGGCTGAGATGCCTATTCGACATACTTGATGACATTCATTACAAAAATTCTTTGATGAGGAATTTTAGTGTTGACGTCTTGTGTAAATGTTTTGTAACTGCAATGTTTTATGTGATAAGCTAAACGTATTGTAAGGGAATGTACTTTATCCGCTTGGGGCTTGCTGTCAGAGGCAACATAAGTGTCTACCAGCAGAACTATGGACAACTCGGACAAACATGCAGTCAAAAAAGGCTCGTCCAGCCTTCCAAAGTTAGGGAATCACTATTTTCTCCACCTAAGCATGTCAGAATGTTTGTCTGCTAATAACTAAATGTTACCTCAGTTAATCGATTGATTACATTTTTATTGATCATTTCTGCACCTCTACTGTAGGTGACATTAATGACACCATTTCAGCTTTTTATTATTTTTTGTTGGTGATGGTTTACGACTACTCTAGAGACTGTAGCCTAAATCGTTCCTTGCTCACTGATGTAAGCTTAACTATAAGTTACCTTGGCCAGTGATTATGTTAAAAACATGTTTTTCTAGTTGTGAAATCATTACGTTTTAGCAGCTACGTATTTCAACATTAAAGCCAAATAGGTCTACTGAAGTGATTAAGTAAAAATACTGCAGTGATTATTAACTTCAGTCTAATAGAAATCCTGTTGAATTTGAGGATCAATATCTCTGAAAAGTGAAAGTGAGTGATTATTTGTCATTGTGAACACACCACAGCACAGCACACAGTGCACCACAACCAAATGTGACCTCTGCATTTGGCCCATCGTTGAAGTTGCAGTGGGCAGCTAACATGGACAGCAGTGCTTGGGAATAGTACCTTGCTCATGAGTACCTCAGTGAGACCTTTACCGGTCCTGGGATTCAAACCTGTCACCTTCTGATCACTTGGCCCAAATATTACACTATCAACTGAATATGTGCATGACAGTGTTGGGGAGTAACGGAATACATGTACCGGCGTTACGTATTTAGAATTCAAAATATGAGTAACTGTATTCCGTTACGGTTACTGTTTAAATAGGTGATAATTAAAATACAGTTACTTTGTTGAAATAAATGGATTACACGGCGGTCTTTTCCTGTTTCACATGTTAAGCCATCCCCTCTCTATCCCCTCTCTAATTTTGCTAATTCCACGCATTGCCAAAAACCCAAAAAAACACGCAATAAGAGGCTCTAATGTAAGCGTCCTGTTAATGTTGGTGGCGTCAGTTACACAATGGACCCGGAGCCAGCACAGCAGAGCCAGCAGTGCCCGGGCAGGAATGCATTTCTTACTCGGAAGTTTCGTCTTCGCTTCTGTACAGTAAATGTATTGTCTATTCAGGGAGATTTGGGCTTAACAGCCAATTGGTAGAGAAAAACAAACAAGAATTTGCAGATTGTCATTGCTACATTCACAGTAATCCAAAGTATTCAGAATACGTTACTCACATTGAGTAATTTAACGGAATACGTTACAAACTACATTTTGGGGCATGTATTCTGTAATCTGTAGTGGAATACATTTTAAGAGTAATCTTCCCAACACTAGTGCATGACAAATAGGTCTTGTATGATAATATCAACACATCAACAATTTATAATAGCAAATTTCAAATGTAATTAAATATTCTACAATTACAACTCCACCTCCACTACAAACACATTATATTACACACTACAGACAACAGCACTGCTACACACACTAATGTAGAGCAACAGAGACACTTCTCACCAGCAGCTGGAGTGAAACAAACACAATCAAACACAAAAACAAACACCATCAGACATGTGTACAACTCTTACAGAAGTGAAGTTCTCAGCTGCAGAAATGCATTACAGGTGAATGAGATATTGCACTACTCACCTGCTTCTCTTTGTTCATATTCAGCTACACCATACACTAATATACAGAGAAAAGAATATAAATCATTCACTGATAAACCCTCATAATTCCAAAATGATTATTCTTAACAACAACATGATGAGGAATGATTCCAGCCTGGTACATACCTCTGTACTCAACCATACATACACCCTACAAAACAGGATTTATTCATCAGATTCTAAAGTGTATATAATATAAATATAATATATAGTGTAGCAATATAACATTATATTGCTTACATTTATATGAACGGTCAAAATCAGGACATTATATTTTATCTTCAGCTAAAGCATGTGAACCTACCTCAGTGCCCCTGCAGCTGATCTCAAACCAAACTCCATCCACACAGCCCTTAGTGATCAGATGTGCTGCTGTGAACTCTACAGCTGGAGGATACAGTTTGTCTGGTTGAGCAGGATCAGCTATGATAACTCCATCCTACACAGCATGATTAGAGAGGAAGATTCAGTTAATCACATGCTGAAGTGTCTCCTACTGTTAGCAGCAGATCACATGTAGAGCAGACACATACAGTAGATATTACACTCACCTGATCACGCCAGACCCAACCACAGTCTTTATCATTTAATTCTGTAAGACCATGTGGGACTGTGTAAGTGCAGCGTCCAGCAGAACAAATATCAACACAGAACACACGGAGGATGTGTGGTCGTCGTTGCTGAAACTAACACCAACAACAGAGTTAATCAGTTAAACTGCAGATCAACTAAAATACTTGATGTTACATCAACTAGCATTTTTGTTAACAAGTGTCATGTTGTGATCTACCAACTTACACATTGTGTTATGTTTATTACTACACCCTGTGCTGTGGTGATCACATCTGGGAGCACACATGTGATGAACAGCAGTAGAATGGCTGGACTCTGTGTAAGACGCCTCATTGTTTCCACACCTGTAAACAGAACAACTGCAGCTTTAATCTGAAACTTACTGATCAGAGTCATGTTGCTGCTGATAATTCATGTGTTTCATTCAGCTCGGGTAACGTCACAGCCTTCATTCACCACAAATCTGCATAACAGAAGCTCTGCTCATATGATCAGATTTGTACTGCGTGAGTTCAACATAAAGACATGGTTCTAGCGCTGCCCCAACATTGTGGACATGTTTAAATGGACAAAGCTACAATGATAATCTTAACTGAAATATTACTTAATTAGTTACTATGTAAGCTAAAAAAATAATTATTTTGTAATTATGACAAACGATATCATGTCATTACGCATATTATTATGAGAAAATTATGAGGAAAGCTAATTATGACAAACTATTTTGTAATTACAATAAAAATTGCACCCTGCTATGACCCAGAATTGGGTGGTAAGTGATGGTGCCATCATGTTTAATTTACTTTAAAATATGTGCCTCACTATGAGCCGCTGTGAAAATTCAATTCACTTTCAATTCAAAGCGCACTTCACAACAGCCACTGATGCAAAGTGCTTTACATATAACTGACCCAAGACCCAATGAGCAAGCCTGAGGTGACAGTGACAGGACAAAACTCCCTCTAGTAGGAAGAAATCTTAAGAGGCAGGGGAGCTCGGGAAAAAAAGAAGAGAGAAAAGAGAGTTAGTGCCCTACACCTAATCTCTGGCAGTGCTAAAGTAACTATGGCAGCCTAGCTAAGAAAGGAATGCTGGAAGGTAGCACAGACATGAGGGCTTCCAGGTGTCTCGGCTTCGCACCATTTAGAGCTTTATAAGACAAGAGGAGTATTTTATAGTCAACACAAAATTTAACTGGTAGCCAGTGGAGTGGATACAGTATCACTGGTCACCTTCTAACTAACTGCATCTGCACAAATTATTGAAAAATATTGCACAGACTTTAGTTCTCCACTGCTGTTATCATATCTGCACAAACTTATTTTGTTAGTCAGACTTTTTAAGAAGATACTGTTTTATTAATAGACTGGATATGGAATTTTTTATATTGAAACTAAAGTCAATTTCCATTTTTGTTGGTTAATACTGCATCCAAATTGTCTCTGTAAGAGCCCAGCCCAGACCAAGGGAGGAGTCCACCTCATCAAACTCCAGTTCCAGATCTTCAACTGTTCTCTGCGAAGTATTGTTATGCCTTGTGCTACTTACCGAGCGTTTATTGTGTTTGTCTGTTTCCATTTTGACCCTTGCTTTCGGTTATTGGATTACCCCTCTGCTTCTGGCGATTTGGATTTGGTTGCTCCGCGGACTGTGTTTTCTGGTTTTGAACTGTGCTACAATAAACCCTCGATTTTTCTTCAAACTGATCCTGTGCCTGCGACCTGGTTTAGTCGGCTCTGCGTTTGGGTTCACCTGCCTGCCATTACAGAATACTTCGCCTCTACAATGGACCCAGTGGAGTTCCAGCGGCTACTGGCTGAACAAGCACGAGCGATTGCCGACCTCGCCCGAGCCATGACGTCCCTCGCGCCGGCGACGCCAAACCCACCACCCGGGGCCGGAGCCGCTAGTGCTAACGAGCTAACGCTAACAATGCCACCCTCGTATGCCGGCGAGGCCAGCCAATGCAAAGGATTCCTGATGCAATGCGCGCTCTACATCGATCACCAGCCATCAAAATTCTGCAGCGAACATGACAAGGTACACTTTTTAATCTCGCTACTCACCGGCAAAGCTCGTGACTGGGCCACAGCACTTTGGGCGTACCAGAGTCCCGTCCTCGACCACCATGAAATGTTTGTCTCCGCATTTCGCTGAGTTTTTGATCATCCTCCGTCGGGAAAATCCGTCCACGACCAGCTCTACGATCTCCGACAGGGGTCCGGTTTGGCCGCCGATTTTGCCCTCCAGTTTCGCACGCTCACAGCTGGGAGCGGCTGGAGCGACGCAGCTCTACTCACTATCTTCTGACGCGGACTCAATTGTGAGCTGCAGACCGAACTCGCGTGTCGCGGCAATATCACCGACTTGGAGCAATACATCCAGACCGCCATAGCTGTGGATCAACTTCTCCAACCTCGCTGCTGTCCACCTCTGCCGTCGACTCGGACGTTCATGGCCATGCCTCCTCCTCCGCCTCCTCCCCATCAGCAACCAGAGGCGGAGCCTATGCAAATCGGGCACACCCCTCTATCGGCTTCAACAAGACAGAGACGGCTCCAGGCTCATCTCTGCCTCTATTGTGGAGAAGCTTGTCCCATCCGTCCACCCAAAAAAGAGGTATGTACAGCTAATTCTCTTGTCTTTACTGCTCAACAACTCACTATTCCTATCCGCCTTTCACTCGGCTCCTTTTCCTGCACAGTCTCTGCGCTAGTGGACTCCGGAGCAGCAGGGTATTTCATCGACAAGAAACTGGCGAAACAATTGGGAGACAAACTTATACCATTACACACACCAGTACCTGTGAATGGTTTAGATGGGAAACCTCTTGACAATGGCCACATTACCCTTCAGACTCCTCCACTAGAGGTCAGTGTGGGAACATTACACCATGAATCTCTGTCCTTCTTTGTGTTCCACTCCCCACACAACCCCATTATATTGGGTCACCCCTGGTAGGTTCTTCATGACCCCGTGATATCCTGGACAGACAGAGAGATAGTAGCCTGGGGTTCTCGATGCTTCAGCCAGTGCCTCTCCCTTCTGGTTCAAACAACATCAATTGAGAGCCCCATGGAGCCTGCTCTAACCCATATCCCATCAGCTTATGCTTCCTACCTCGACATCTTCCACTCACCCCAAGATCCTGGCCTCCCTCCACTCCGCCCCTGCGACTGCGCGATCGACCTCGTGCCGGATGCTCCCTTACCACGAAGTTGTGCATATCCATTGTCACCCCCTGAAACCCAGGCGATGAATATCTACATCGATGAAGCCTTGGAGAAAGGAATTATCCGGCCCTCCACGTCTCCTGCTGCTTCTGGCTTCTTTTTTGTGGAGAAGAAGGATGGAGGCCTCCGTCCCTATATTGATTACCGCGCCCTGAACAAAGTAACTGTTAAATTCCGATATCCCCTTCCACTTATCCCGTCGACCCTCAGACGTCTTCGTGCTGCCACTGTCTTCACGAAACTCGACCTCAGGAGCGCCTACAACCACATCCGCATCCGGGAGGGGGACGAGTGGAAGACGGCCTTCTTCACCCTGCGGGGCCATTTTGAATATCTTGTTGTCCCTTATGGCCTCACTAATGCATCTTCCGTCTTCCAGTCCTTCATGGATGAGGTCTTCAAGGACATGTTGGACAATTTTGTCATCATCTACATTAACGATATCCTCATCTTCTCTCCCGACCTCACCTCTCATATTACTCATGTCGAGAGAGTCTTGCAACGCCTTTGAGAGAACTTCTTGTACGCGAAAGGGGAAAAATGTGAATTCCACCAGTCATTGGTTACCTTTTTGGGTCACGTCTTCCGTGCCGGAGCAGTAGCAATGGAGCCGCAGAAAACCCAAGCCGTGAAGGAGTGGCCTGAGCCCCAGGCCCTCAAGGAGCTCTAACGTTTCCTGGGTTTTGCCAACTATTATCGGCGGTTTATCTGGAACTGCAGTGAAAAAGCAGCTCCCTTAACTGAACTCCTCAAGAGTGGCCACAAGCATTTTACATGCAACCCACTGGCTACCCAGGCCTTCCAGTCTCTCAAGGAGGCCTTTTGTTCGGCCCCAGTTCTCTGTCACCCAGACCCTGAACTACCGTTTGAAGTAGAAGTCGACGCATCCGAAACCGGAGTTGGAGCGGTACTCTCACAGTGGCAAGGCAACCCCCGGAAACTCCACCCTTGTGCTTTCTTCTCACGTAAACTGTCCCCTGCTGAAAGGAACTATGGTGTAGGGGACAGGGAGTTGTTAGCAATGAAGCTGGCCCTGGAGGAATGGAGACGCCAGCTTGAGGGAGCCAGTCACCCATTCACTGTGTTCAAAGATCACAAGATCCTGGAGTATCTCCGAGAAGCAAAACGCCTTAACCCCCGACAAGCCCGGTGGGCCCTGTTCTTCACCAGGTTCCGGTTCACAGTCACCTACCGCCTGGGATCCAAGAACGTAAAGGCTGATGCTCTGTCCCGGCAACACGAGGGGAAGGATGCCATCTCAACTCCAGCCACAGTCCTCGCTCCCAACTGCATCGTAGGCCGCATCAAGAGGCTAATCTACAGAACCCTCCTCCAGCTGACACCCCACCACTCAAGGTGTTCGTACCCAGCGAGCATCGGAACACCTTGCTACAACTGGCCCACTCCACCTTAGGCTCTGGTCATCCTGGTATGAAACGCTTCTGGTGGTCCTCCATGAGAGACAACGTCACCAACTGTGTGGTGTCCTATCCTGTCTGCGCCCAGTCAAAGACCCCACGGCAACCTCCCTGGAGAAACGCTTCTGGTGGTCCTCCATGAGAGACGACGTCACCAACTATGTGGTGTCCTATCCTGTCTGCGCCCAGTCAAAGACCCCACGGCAACCTCCCAGTGGCCAGCTAGAACCTCTCCCCATTCCTCAACGTCCCTGGTCCCACCTGGCCGTGGACTTCATCACTGACCTGCCCGAGTCAGAAGGTTTCACCATTGTGGCTGTCATAGTGGACAGGTTCTCGAAGATGTGCCGGTTCATGCCTCTCTGCAAACTCCCTACTGCCCTGGAGATGGCTGACTCACTGGTTCGGGAGGTCTTTCGCATCTTCAAGATCCCGGAAGACATAGTCTCGGACCGGGGTCCCCAATTCACATCCTGGGTATGGAAGGCATTTATGTCTTGACTTGGGGTCAAAGTCAGCCTTACCTCGGGCTATCATCCCCGAAGCAACGGTCAAGTGGAGAGGCTCAACCAGGAGATTGGCCGCTTTCTCAGGGCCTATTGCGCTAACAACCAGCAGAACTGGTCCAGGTATCTTCCCTGGGCCGAATATGCACAGAACTCCCTCTGTCACTCATCGTTGTCCCTGTCTCCGTTCCAGTGTGTCCTTGGTTTCCAACCCCCATTCTTCCCCTGGGAGGCCGAGCCCACTGATGTTGCAGTGGATGAGTGGTTCCAGGACAGCGGCAGGGTAGGGGAAGCCTCCCATATGCACCTCTGTCAAGCCATCCAACAGCAGAAATGCCAGGCAGATCACCATAGACGGCCGGCCCCAGTGTTCCGGCCGGGACAGCCAGTATGGTTGTCCACCCGTGACCTACGCCTATGGTTTCCCTCCAAAAAGCTCTCCCCCCGCTACATTGGGCCGTTCAAGGTGGTTCGATGCATTAACCCTGTGTCCTATCGTCTACAGTTGCCTCCTTCCTACCATATCTCACCCACCTTCCCCGTCTCCTTGTTGAAACCAGTTCGCTATAGCCCTCTACACCCTCCAGTCCCGACTTCTCCTCCTGTGCCCCTGGAGTTGGATGGTGACACTGCCTATCGGGTCAATGCACTCCTGGATTCACGCTGTCGTCAAAGCACTCTTGAGTACCTAGTAGACTGGGAGGGGTACGGACCGGAGGAGCAGTCTTGGGTGGCAGCGAAAGATATTTTGGACCCCGGCCTGCTTGAGGACTTCCACGCCCAACACCTGGATCGTCCTGGTCCCCGACCTCGGGGTCATCCCCCCACACGCCTGCCTCAGCCGTCTGGAGCCGCCCGTGGAGAGGGAGGTACTGTAAGAGCCCAGACCAAGGGAGGAGTCCACCTCATCAAACTCCAGTTCCAGATCTTCACATCAACCCCAGTTTACCAGATCTACGTCACCAGAGTTTTAACCTATCATAGCCCGGTTACCAGTATTTAAAGACCTTCGTGTAAAACTGTTCTCTGCGAAGTATTGTTATGCCTTGTGCTACTTACCGAGCGTTTATTATGTTTGTCTGTTTCCATTTTGACCCTTGCTTTCGGTTATTGGATTACCCCTCTGCTTCTGGCGATTCGGATTTGGTTGCTCCGTGCACTGTGTTTTCTGGTTTTGAACTGTGCTACAATAAACCCTCGATTTTTCTTCAAACTGATCCTGTGCCTGCGACCTGGTTTTGTTGGCTCTGCGTTTGGGTTCACCTGCCTGCCGTTACAGTCTATCTTTCTAGTTCTAGTTTAAAGTTATAATTAATACTCCATTTCTAGTTTAAAGTGTATATTTTATATTCTATTTATATATTGTTTATTCTATATGCCATATTTGTTCTTTGTCCGTTTCTTGTTGCACTGTGAAAACTGGAGCCACATCATCTTGTCTTGTGTCGTGACCCCGCCGGACTTTGGCTGAGCAGCCAGTGGAGTCGACCATTTTGTATGTGTGTTCTAGTGTGTTCTAGTCCACCATTTTGTGTATCCTGTGTTCCACCATTTTGAGTCTTATGTCAATCACTGTTATGTCCCGCCTTCCCATTGTGTTTCATTGGCAGATCATTGTTCTTTAGTTCATTCACTGGTTTTTGTCCGTCCTAGCCCAACCCTCCCTTTCCCATTGGTTATTCCTTCATTGGTTGCTTTGTGATTGTTGTCACATTGGTTCCCCCTTGTCTCATTGGTTCAGCCCCCTGTTTGTGTGTTAGTATTTAAGCTCAGTTTTTCCCAGTTTCTTGTTGGTCCACCCTCACTCTCCCCTCCTGATGTCGGCGTGCTGTTCCTTAGTTTGTCCGGTAATAAGTTTTGTTCTGTTTGTGGCCCTCGTGCCGGTTTATGTTTGCTTGTTGCTGTGTGTGTTTGTCTAGTAAGAAGTTTGGTTTTGTTTGTGGCCCTCGTGCCGGTTTTGTTTGGTGTGTTTTGTTCTTTGTAAATGAATGGCCTGCACTGTGACCTCGCCTCATGTCGTGCCGACACCCGATGTGACACTCTGTATATCTGTACAGTGTATAGCAGAGATGACAAAGTTTACTTTGACTTTTCATAATGTACATTTCACATCTACATGCTTGGCTTTTATTCTGGTGAGGGAAAAAAGTATGTGTGTACTTCCACTTAAAAATCTTACTTTGAATTCTCTGGGCTCGCCATTGCTGCATGTGTCTCTTGGTCATTTGTGTGTGCGACTGTGCATGAGTGTGTTTGTGTGTGAACACTAGTGATGTGAAGATGAAGCTTCATGAAGCATTTGAGTTTTGGCACCACTAATAGATTTTTTACTTAAACGTATTGATATAATATTTTTAATAATAATAATAATAA
>JAVGVS010000815.1:0-92618 GCA_032718565.1 Distichodus sexfasciatus
TATGAAGTTTCATAATATTTGTCCTGACAAGTACTGTTTTCTTGATTCAAAACTGCTTTATTGATGAAAAACCGCTAAGGGGCGCTCATAGACCGTTTAGAGTGAAGGAAACGCATTTTTGGAGCAGGAGAAGAAGAGTTATCACAACTCTTTTCAGAATGCTGGAAACAATGAATAACCATGTGTGACACGTTTAAAACTCTCTTTAATGGCATTTAAACCGTGGAATTTGCATTTTGGAGTTGCAGAATTAAAGTTATACTTCAAGCCATAATCAAAATATGTCAGCCTGCAAACATATAGAAAACGACTTCTTCTAAGCTTTAAGTCATGTTTATGAAGTTTCATAATATTTGTCCTGACAAGGACTGTTTTCTTGATTAAAAACTGCTTTATTGATGAAAAACCGCTAAGGAGCACTCTTAGAGCCTGTTAAATGAGTGAAACGTTTGGAACAGAAGAAGAATATTTATCATAAGTCTTTTCAGAATGCTGGAAACAATAAAAAAACACGTCTGCCATGTTTAAAACTCTCTTTTCTGACATTTAAATCAAGTTATACGTATTTTTCGTGAGTGAATCGCATGTTTGAGGCAGAAGAATAACATTTATCATAACTCCTTTCAGAAGGCTGGAAACAATGAAAAATTATATCTGCCTTGCTTAAAACGGTCTTTTATGACATGTACATCAAGGAATATGTATTTGGAAGTTGCAGGAATAAAGTTATACTTCAAGCCATAATCAAAATATTGTTTCCTGTAAAATACTGCAAACACATAGTCAACGACTTCTTATACCCTTAAAGACAGGCTGATGAAGTTTTATAATATTTGTGCTGAAAGGAACTGTTTTTTTGATTTTCACTGCTTTTTTTTCATGAAAACCCACTAAGGAGCGCTCTTAGAGCCTGTTGAGTGAGGGAAACTCATGTTTAGAGCAGAAGAATAACATTTTCCATAACTGCTTTCAAAATGAGGGAAACAATGAAAAAACACATCTGCCTTGTTTAAAACTCTCTTTTATGCCATATAAATCAAGTAATTTGCATTTGGGAGTTGCAGATATAAAATTATATTTTAAGTCATAATCAAAATATAGCAGCATGTAATCGCATGTTCGGAGCACAAGAAGAACATTTATCATAACACCTTTCAGAATGCTGGAAACAATGAAAAACCATCTCTGACATGTTTAAAACTCTCTTTTATGACATATAAACCAAAGAAATGGCATTTGGGAGTTGCAGATAAAAGCTATATTTTAAGTCATAATCAAAATCCTAGCCAGCACACCCATGTGGGGCACCTGGGAAACCCAACTGGGGCCCAGTCAATTTTGTCCGCAGTTTCCATGGTGGCCCCACATGGGTTAGCCCAGATGGGCTAATGATTGGCCCTTGATGGGCTCCATATAAGGCCCATATGGGTAACCCATGTTAATCTCATATGGGGCTCACCTGAGAAATCCAACTGGGGCCCAATCAGTTTACCTACATGGGCTAATGATGGGCCCTTGATGGGTCTCCATAGGTCTATGAACCTATGACAAATGCCCATGTGAGTTTCATACAGTAAGACACTGGGTCACAGGTTTAAACAAGCTACAATAACAAAGAAACCATTAATACGATTAATTACCTTTTTATTTTTATTTAAGTAAAATTCAGAAAACTATGCTTTTGCTCAGTGTTCCCTTACTGTCCCTCACTGTCACAGTTATTTTCCACCTCAAATGAGCCTGAAGCCTGAAGTCCTTGTAGAGGGATTTCCTGTCGGGCCTGTCTATTAACCCCTCGGTCCCTAGCACCAATGGGCCACTTGGAGACAGCCTTCTCAGCATCTTTGTGGGTGATTTGGCTGGTCATGACGTTTTTCTTCAAGCCTCCTGCAAGGAACAAATATAAGGGTCACTTACTTCATGTGACAACACAACTCTCAGCCAGGACTGTAATGACAACTCTGTAGTTGTCATTACAGTCCTGGCTGAGAGTTGTGTAGGTCTCAAAAAATTTGAATATTGTGGAAAAGTTTGTTAATTTCAGTAATTCAATGTAAAATGTGAAACTCATACATTATATAGATTCATTAGACATTAAGTGAAATATTTCTATCCATTATTTGTGTTAATTTTGATGATTATGGCTTACAGCTAAAGAAAACCCCAAAATCTGTATCTCACAAAATTAGGATATTACATAAGACCAATAAAAATGGATTTTTAATACAGAAATATCAGCCTTCTGAAAAAGCCTTCTGTTTACAGACACACCAATCATCATCACTGGTTATGTGTCCCGGCCCGAACATACACAAACACACACACCCCAGAGAAAGAGAGGTCCTATGGCTGAGAGAGATGCTGCTCGCATGAAAACTGCTTCAGTGTTCTCAGTTCCCTGAGATATTCCACTCGTACTGCGTCGTAAGACGATGTATGGGAAAAACTCTTTTTTCCCCCTCAACTGAAGCCTTTTTTCAATCATGCAGTGAAACTGCACGTCCATTGGTTCGTGCAGTGTAATAAAAATGAACCAATGACCAATGGCTGAGCCGCTCGCCCGAGCCTGGCAGAGTGGGCGGGGCTTACGGGCTATATAAGCGGCCGCTGCACCGCCGCTGCCGCCGCCGCCGCTCAGATTACTTCAGCGACGGAGATTTTTCTTCGCTGTCTTCTCGCTGAACGCCAACTCGCCGTCAAAAAGCACTGCAGCTGGAAAACCGGCAGTTTTGCCGTTAATTTCGTTTTCCCCTGCGATTTCTAAAAGAGCTTACTTTCAGAGCATTGTTATCTAAAATGCCATTGTTATTTTTCAATGCTGCGCCGTCGCTGTAAGACATGCGGGAAATCCCTGTGCGCTGACGACGGTCACGCTGAGTGTGTGTCATGCTTGGGAAAATCCCATGCTGACGCTGCGCTCAGCGTGGCTGACTGCTCGCACTGCGAGGCATTCAGTCTTGCCACTCTGCGCTTGCGGATAGCTTTCTTTTCAGAGAGCAACTCTGCCCCTCGCGCCCTCCCGTCTTCCTCCTCCCAGGGACCTGTGAAGAAAAACGGCAGGGCAGAGTTCTCAAGCAGTTGGAGATTTACGAGCACACACCGGCTCAATGCCCGCATGCCTCACCATCTCCACAAAGGATGGATTCGCCCGTCCTCTTCGCCCAGCCCGATCAGCGTCCCTCCATGGGTGAGCGACATGATCTCATTTGGGGGAAGCAAGGACGAGATGGACAGCCTTTCCTTGGCGGCTTCGGACGCGGAGGAGTTCGTGGGCTCCTGGTCTGACCCCGCCCTCTTGCCGCTGTCTTCTTCTCGCCAGGGTGAAGATGGACGAGGAGCTCATCCGTGTGATGACCAAGGCTGTCAGTGAGCTCGGGCTCGACTGGTCTCCACCAGAAGAGCCATCGTGGAGTAGGCTGGACGAGTGGTTTCTCCCGGGTCGCCAGAAGGCCCCCCGCCAGCACTCGTCCCCCTTCTTTCCGGAAGTCCATGACGAGCTCACCAAATCATGGCGTGCCCCGTATTCATCTCGTATCAGGCCTTCTACCTCTTCTGCACTCTCCTCTATTGACGGTGCCGAGGAGAAGGGATACAAACACCTGCCTCCTCTGGATGAGTCCGTGGCCGCGCATCTCTGCCTGCCCACGGCCATCGGATGGAAGGCGAGGGTGAGCCACCCTTCAAAGCCGTGTAGAGCCACTTCAGCACTCGCTGGATGCGCCTACGTGGCAGCTGGACAAGTGTATTCGGGGCTTCACTCTATGGCGGTCCTCCAGGTCTTTCAGGCCAAGATGCTCTCCATCGAGGAGGCCGGTCTCAATGCTACCTCTCTCAGGGATCTGCAGAGTGCAACGGACCTGGCACTTCGTGCTACCAAAGCCACCGCCCAGGCCATTGGGCGTTCTATGTCCAGCTTGGTGGTGTTGGAGCGCCATCTGTGGCTCACGCTGATGGAGATGAAGGAGGCTGACAAGGTCCCCTTCTTGGATGCTCCAGTGTCAGCGGGCAGCCTGTTCAGACCAGCTGTAAAAGGTTTCGCGGAGCGTTTTACAGGAGCACAGAAGTCATCTCAAGCGATGCGGCACTTCCTCCCAAAGCGCTCCAGCGCCTCGTCTGCTGTTAGTTGCCCCAGACCTGTGCTGACTCAGCAGCCCGCCATGCCAGTGCCAGCCGCTCCTGAACCACGGCCTAAGGAGCGACAGGAGAGAGGACGTTCTCACTCAGCAAAACATTTCCCTTTCCCTAAGCGCCAGGGACCCTGGCCCAAAATCGCCCTGGATCTGGCGCCTCGGAAGTCCTCCTGAACAGTCAGGCAGGAAGAGGAGCGGCCTGAGTCTCGCTACGGCCGGACCACCCCGCAAGCAACCTCTGAGAAACCTCTTGCCACCCCGCTCATCGCTGGGCGCAGAGGGAAGTGTGTCATCGGTTCCCCATGGGCCCAATCCTGTGCCCGGGCATCCGACCAAATCTGTAGACTGGATCCATCCTCTGGCCACACGGGCCGAGGCCTGGCCTGCCATCCCCAGAGTGTCAGAATGGGTGATGGCTACAATAAAACGAGGTTACTCACTCCAAATGCTCGCAGACCCCCCCGCTTTCGCAGGGTGGTCCCTACTACAGTGCGCGGCGAGAACACTCCAGTTCTACGTGCAGAGGTGGTGAATTTGCTGGAAAAGGGAGCTATAGAGATCGTTCCTCCAGCTCAGAGCGAGTCGGGCTTTTACAGTTGCTGCTTCCTCGTTCCCAAAAAAGACGGTGGTCTGCGACCTATCCTAGATCTCAGACTCCTGAATCACGCCCTGGTAAAAAGGTCATTCAGGATGGTCACATTGAAACAGATCCTCTCGCAAATATGCCTAGGGGACTGGTTCATGTCTCTGGATCTGAAAGACACTAACTTTCACATCCAGATTGCCCCCCATCATAGGCGATTCTTGAGATTCACTTTCGAGGGGGTGGCATACCAATACAAGGTCCTACCGTTTGGGTTATCTCTGGCTCCCCACACTTTTACGCGATGCATGGATGCAGCTCTCTCCCCTCTGCGACAGATGGGAATCTGCATCCTCAACTACCTCGATGACTGGCTCATTCTGGCCCAGTCAGAGGCGGTTTCTGTATCGCACAGGACCCTTCTCCTCAGCCACTTGGATTGCCTGGGGCTCAGGGTCAATGCTGGAGGGACCCTCTCTGGCTGCAGCGATCCGTGCTCTTAGACACGGCGCACAGGAGGAAGGTTGTCATGACAGATGCTTCCAACAGGGGTTGGGGAGCTCTGTGCGAGGGCAAACCGGCCTCCGGCCTCTGGTCCGAGAAGGAGTCGGGACTGCACATCAACTGCCTAGAGATGCTAGCAGTGTGCCGTGCCTGCCAATTCTTCCTGCCGGACATAAGGGGACAGCATGTGCTGATATGCTCAGACAGCAGGTCTGTGGTGTCATATGTGTATCACCAGGGCGGCATCGACTCGAAGCACCTCTACACGTTAGCAAAACACCTTCTGGTTTGGGCCCAGACCAACCTGCGCTCACTGAAGGCGATGCATGTGCCGGGCAAACTAAACCAAGGAGCAGACATGTTATCAAGGGGCAACGTCTCCTCAGAGGAGTGGACGCTCCACCCGCTCTCAGTTCAGGGAATTTGGGAAGTCTTTGGCAGGGCTTGAGTAGATCTCTTTGCCTCCGAAGGCAACTCTCATTGCCCACTCTACTTCACGAGAAGCATGGATGCCCTGGCCCACGAATGGCCAGACCTCCTACTCTATGCATTCCCTCCAGTTGCTCTGCTATCACAGGTACTCAGATGAGTCAGGGAACACCGACACAAGCTTCTCCTGGTAGCCCTCTTCTGGAGGAACCAGTCGTGGGTGTCAGAGTTATTCCAGCTGTTCGAAGCAGCCCCGTGGGCCATTCCCTTGAGACGGGACCTCCTCTCTCAAGCAAACGGCTCTCTGTGGCATCCACGGCCAGAGTTATGGGCCTTGCACATATGGCCGCTCAACGGGAGCCTCTGGACCTCCCAGAGCATGTCTTAAACACTATAGCCGAAGCTAGAGCTCCGTCCACTAAGCATCTCTATGCTTTGAAATGGTCCCTGTTCTCGGCTTGGTGTCAAGACCGCGACATTGATCCAGTCACCTCTGAGGTATCAGTGGTTCTTTCCTTCCAGCAGGAGATGCTGGATAAGCAGCATTCTCCTTCGACCATTAAGATTTACACTTCGGCCATAGCGGCTTTTCACCCCCCTCAAGGGGCCCCATTCGGACCACTGCACTCCTCGAGCTTGAGATCGCTCTCGTTAAAAACCACCCTGCTTTTAGCACTGGCGTCAGTTAAGCGGGTAGAGGATCTACAGGCCCTCTCTGTCAACCCGGCTTGCCTGGAATTCGGGCCCAATGACTGCAGAGTCTTCCTGAAACTGAGGCTGGGTTATGTACCAAAGGTACTCTCAACTCCATTTAGAGTCCAGGTCATAGTACTTTCTGCCCTATCCACTTCAACGGATGACCAGGACTTATGCCTGCTCTGCCCCATCAGGTCCTTAAGGGCTTACATCGAGCGTTCTGCCTCGTTCAGGAGTTCAGAACAGCTTTTGGTCGGCTTCGGTAACCGCGCTAAGGGTCGCCCGGTTACGAAGCAGAGACTTTCCAGGTGGATAGTGGAGGCTATTGCCTTGGCCTACTCCTCCTTGGGCTTGCAGTGCCCCATTGGAGTCAGAGCCCACTCCACCAGAGGCATTGCCTCTTCCTGGGCGTGGTCTAGCGGAGTGTCCATCTCTGAGATTTGTGCGGTGGCCGGGTGGTCCTCGCCGTCCACATTTATCAGGTTTTACAAACTGGATGTCCCCGCTCTGCAGGCCAGAGGCTTCTCTGCTTAGTCCGTCACCTAGACTGATTAAGTAGTCTCAAGGGATTACTTGACCAGCATTGTTCAAGTCTCTACTTTCTCTGGGCCTGTATCTTCGGGCCCCAACTGGGATGGCACCCAAGCCATGGAGGACCCCCTGGGCTCAACCTGTGCTTGGTGTATATTTTTGAACTCCCCTGGGTCCCCCACGTGAGGCATGTTTTGAGTCGTCCCTCATCATAGCACGGCGTGATTATACTGGTTTCCATACAGCGTCTTACAACGCAGTACGAGTGGAATATCGACAGGGAATGTACTCGGTTACTTTCGTAACCTTGGTTCCCTGAGATATAGGAACAAGTACTGCGTTCCTGGCCGTGCTATGTGCTGCACGCCTCAGTCGTTTCATTCGAAGAAATCTGAGTGGCGGTGGCGCAATGGCCGCTTATATAGCCCATAAGCCCCGCCCACTCTGCCGGGCTCGGGCGAGTGGCTCAGCCTTTGGCTTGCTCATTGCCGCCGCCGAGTCATTGGTTCATTTTTATTACACTGCACAAACCAATGGACGTGTAGTTTCACTGCGTGATTGAAAAAAGGCTTCAGTTGAGGAGAAAAAAGAGTTTTTCCCCTACAGCATCTTATGACGCAGTACTCATTCCCATATCTCAGGGAACCGAGGTTACAAAAGTAACCGAGTACGTTATAGTAATGCACATTTTATTGTCAGTAATGGTAATGGCATTGTAGCGGGGGAAACAGTAATTCGTTTGATTACTTGTTACTGAAAAAAGTATCGCCGTTAGTAATGTCGTTTATTTATACCCCCGTTATTCTCATCACTGCTCTTGACAATACCCTATAGATTCCAATATGTTGTTCAGGGCTGGTGAGTTTGCTGGCCAGTAAAGCACAGTAATTCTATGGTCATTAAACCAGGTATTGGTACTTCTGGCAGTGTTGGCAGGTGCCAAGTCACACCACGCTACATTGATGCAGTATTTCATGCAAAAGGAGGCGAAACTGTGTAGTGCATATAGGTGAACATATTTTTCAGAAGGCTGACATTTCTGTATTAAAAATCCTTGTTTTTTTTGTTGGTTGTATGTGATATTCCAATTTTGTGAGATGAATTTGGCATTTTCTTTAGCTGTAAGACATAGTCATCAAAATTAACACAAACAATGGCTAGAAATATTAGTGTCTTATGAATCTACATAGTGTATGAGTTTCACATTTTAAATTGAATTACTGAAATTAACTGACATTTCCACAATATTCTAATTTTTTGAGAGCTTCCTGTATACTAAGAAAAGCGCTATGTAAATTAAGATTATTATTAGGACTACACACATACTCTTGAACACACCAGTTCGGCAACTGAGAGACATTCAAGCACACTGCCCAGCCACAGGGTTCTTGCAGGTTTCAGTAAGTTAAATTTAAGACCTTTTTAAGACCTTTTAAGACCATTATGAGTAAAATTTAAGACCAACACGATGCATAAGTAAAAACATTTGAATGATACCAGAAATTCTCAAAACTTTTTATTTTTATTAATTCAGTATTAAAACAGAATCAAAATATTTGAAACTCACTCACTCTACATTATCTAGCCTATTAATTATCGTATTGGAATCAACATGTTGAAAGCTGAATGCTGAATGTTGAATATGAATATACAATTGGCATGCAGAACATGAGTGTGAATCTGGCATGCACTAGTCTACTCATTTTCACCCCATGCATAAGCTATATGCTGACTGAAAAATCATTAGGCTTTCATTTCCGTAGGATACAATGCTATCGCACAGATCATACGATATACTGCTCTATCTGTGTGTGAGCTGGTCAGTGTGTGAACACAAAATAAACAGCTAACCAAACTTGTTCAAGAGCCAGGGACGCGAGCGCATTGCTCCATTATTTTCTGGCTTCAAAGTTGACAGGTGAAAAGCAAGTAAAACTGACACAAAACGTACTGTACAAAATAAACTTACAGCCTGACTCATAAGTTATGGAGATCGCTAGGTTAAACCAGCCTAATACAGTAACGTTAGCTTAGTTCTAACAAACCACTTAGCAGTCTAACTGAAAACCGCATCGTTAGCTGAACAATGCATTGCATTAACCATACAAAGATTAGCATAACACTCTAATCGCTAACACTTATGTACGAGTGAATGAAGAAACATTGTTCACTAATATTACGTCTACAGCAAGGAAATATGTAAACTAAAGTGAGAAACAGCTCATAGACTTACAGACACTGTTGTCGAGGGCATGAGAAAAAAATAGAAATTAGTCTATATGGTTGTTATTCTATGGGACATTGACATGGAATGGTGCTTAAACTTTGCAGCGAGCCTCATGCCTACTGCTGGGGACAGCTTGTAACCAGCTGCAAAAATGTGCATTATCGAGCCAAGTGTCGTTAAACACACACTTACCCATCTTTAAAAACTATACTCTTGACAACAGTGCTCTCAGATTTTCCAGTTAGTTTGGCGGGAGATTGCAACTTCCAGCTGAAACCTATTTCAGACCTCAGCCGAGGTTAACACCTGATTCAGTCACTCCGTCCTACATCAGTGCACTACATAGGGTGTAATATCATCAGCTGTGTGTCCTATGTAGTTCACTATACAAGGATGTGGAAGGCGTTTGGAACTCAGCCTCAACTATAAGTGAAAATCATTTTTTAGAGAAATTCTATTTTCTGATTGGCCAATAGCTCGCTAGTTCTACAGCAGTTTAAAATTTTATTTTCTGCGCTTCTTGGGAATGAACGGAGGCAAGAATTTTAAGACTTGGGTTAATTTAAATGTAAGACCTAGGATGAAAATCTGGGCGTTTTTAAGACATTTTAAGGCCTTAAATTTAACTTTCTGAATTTTAGACTTTTTAAGACTCCGCGGGAACCCTGCAGCCAGGATAACAAATGCTCCATACGCAACATTTAAAATCAACATGTTTATAACGTTAGGGTATTGTGACACCTTTCTAGTATCAGTACAACTTAAAACATGATCCACATGCACACCTACCATAAATTTCTTCAAACTGTTTTAAGGCCTTGAACTCTCTCTTCCCGTTTCGGCCCACAAAGTTGTACTGCCTGCACAGGCCATGGTCTAGGAGGAAGGTCATTATCCTTCTTGTGGCCTCGTCAACAGTTGCCCCCCATGTCTAGCCACAGCTGCAATCTGAGGGGGAACAAAGGCAACACAAAGCAAATTTATCTATATTGCTCACTGAAGTAAACCACTCAACATGAAAGAACTGCCAGAAGCATGGATGTGAGCACACTTCGGAAGTTTCAGATCAAATTCCCTGCTAGCGCCCAATAAAATTGAATTGAGTTGCACTACCCTTGACTAAACATACATACCAGTTTGGACATGAAATTTGGGTTTGCCAGTTTTTCTTCCATGATTTCCACATCATTAACTGTCTTTAGGGGGAAACCCTCTTGGGTAGAAGAGACGGTGGTGCCAATGTTGCCACGCTGTTGTAGAAGCATTTGTAACATCCTCCCTTGGATTTTTTGGGTCTCTTTCATCTCCTCAAGGAGTGTTAAGATGCAAACAAACATGTTGTCCCTGATTTGTCTTCGAGGGGTTTCTGGTGACATGGTGACAGGTTGAAACACTGGGCCATCTATGGTTACCCAGAGGTGGTGGAGGTGATGACCTGAGGGTGGATGGAGATGTAGGACTGATGGGGCTGCCGGACCAATTGTCATCATCCTCATCCTCACTGGATAAAATCACTCGCCTGAAAATGTATAATATACAAGCACAATCAATTAGTTAAAGCATTTTAAAAACAGTTGGTTAAAAATGTACATTTTGGACAACAGGTGACACCACTATACATCAGTACACATCTATCAGTCCTCCCAGGATTTCGCAGGCTTTTTTTGAGATTGTTGCGGCCTAACATGCCTGATTTTGCGGGAGCTTTTCCAAAAAGGGTTGAATTTGTATAATAGTTGTGACTGCTACATCGCAAAATCTTGGAGGGTCTGATCTATATTATGACTACACTCTGGATACCAGAGAGACCCCTTTTCCCCCTTAAACATGTGATTGTTACTTTTATTGAGTGATTACATTTAAAATTATTTAGTGGTTAATCATATATCTGTTGTCTACCTACCTCGTTTTGACAGCTTTGAACCAAATACACTTAACAAAACTGTTCCTTCCTGTGTCATTGGGAAATTCAAAGCATTGTCAGCATTAGTGTTGCGCGGGTCAGCTTTTTTTTAACACCCGCCCCAAACCGACCCACCCCGCCCAAACAACATCAAAGCAGGGCTCGCAAAATCGCTAGCCCGACGTCCTGGGGCTATTGTGTCTTCCAGTCGGGCTACCAAAATCTATCTTAGCCCTGCCCGTCGGGCTATCATAGGAAGGGAAAATATATGCCCAGATAGCATGCGGATGTGGCCCACTTGTGGCAAATGTGTAGCACTGCTGGCCCGGTTCCAGCACCGGCAAACGGATGTATGCCAAAGGTGGCCCACTTGTGATTAGACAAATGTGGCCCAAATGTCACAAACCAGATAGCATGCGGATGTGGCCCACTTGTGGCAAATGTGTGGTACTGCTGTCCAGTTCCAGCACCGGCAAATGGATGTATGCCAAAAGTGGCCCACTTGTGATTAGACAAATGTGGCCCAAATGTCACAAAACAGATATGGGCCATATGTTACATACTTTATTCAAAAATAGTTATAAGGCTCTGGCTCACTTCTGGCAAAGGTATGGCAAATGTGCCCTTGTGCTTATGGAAAACGAAATGTTTTCTAGATGGGTGTGCTATTTGAACAGAGCACATTACATTATTTAAATGTTTATATCACATAAAAATAATTGATATGATGTAGAGATTTAGGGAGGTCGTCCACCAAATGCATTTTGTTGCGCTGGCAGCACATATTTTTAATACAAATCCAGAACACTAAACGCCTTCAGCGCAAAAATACCATTTGGTGGACACGTGTTGGTCTTTGCAGCAACAACACAATACTTTGAGTATCCGACGGTAGACTTATTAATTGTGATTCCTGCGCTAGCGCTTGCAGTAAAACATGGCAGATCAGGAAGCGCTAGCAGTTCTAGCTGGTGGGCGGAGATTCTCAGATAGGAGGGTGGAGTTATTCAAATATCCCCTAATGTGACCCTTCTCCTGGTTTCTGATTGGCTATTGGTTGAGATTCAAGCTGGGAGAAAAGGAACGGATGGAGAAACACAACTTTGTTATTTCTCAAACTGAACAGAAGAGAGTCACACGTACGGTAAGCAGTTGGGAGAGATAGACGGTTTGGAATAGATATCGGTTATGTGTAATGTAAATGAGATGTACTGTGATATATATTCTACGAAGCCCCTTAAAGGCAATGGTGGGAAATTATTTTTAAATTGGTTTTGCGTTCCCTCGCAATGACTTTTGCGTCTCCACACAATAGTTTAGCAATAGCACTACTGGCTCATTTGCTATTTGCTGTAGCTGACGGCGTGGATCAACTTATCGAAATTTACTTTGAACTTGCCATTAAATTTGCAGATATACGAGCCTCTTTTACAATACCTGGAGTCATAAGGAATGATTGTGAGATTCACATAGCGTTTTAAATCACGTTTTTTAGGAATATATATTTATACAAAAAAATCCCCGCTGTATTGAAGGATATGCACAGAAATACAGGCTTTAATGTGCGTATAGTTTGAATTGCGCACATTTGCGTCGGAACTTTTTTCTTTATTTTAAAAAATATTTTTCCAACCCTGACTATTAGGGGTCTCCGCAGTTTTCTGATTAAAATGTATTTTAAAAATCAGTGTGGTTTGATGTTGGATGCATAAGAGTGGAACTTATTCGCGCCACGTTCCATTCCACGTAGTAGCTCACTACCTAGCGTGCGTAGAAGGGGGATTTTGGATTTTGCTTATAGTGTAAGAAATCGATTCATTTTTATCTCAACCGTTTTTTTGTGTTTAAAGTTTAATCTAATATTTGTTAATGCCATTGTTCGAAATAAAAATCGTTGACATTGGACTTGTGTTGTTTTTAAACACATTTGAAGCCTTATTAGGGACTGTATGCAGTTCCTGGTGAAAAGAAGCCCTTATGAGGTTTATGTCTGTGATGGTCAGAAACTGGTTACAGGCCACAATAGAGCCAGATCTCAAATGTAGCCGGGCCACTTGTGGCTAACATAAGGCCCAGATGTGGCAACCGAGAGCTTGCCTGGTATGTGGGACAGGTGAAAATGCAGGATGTGAGCCACATCCAGGCCAGAAAGATTTTGCTAAGCCTTATGTTAGCCACAAGTGGCCCTATTCTGGCCCAGATGCAGCAGTCTGATGCGGCAACCGAGAGCAGTCCGCTCAATTGCCATCATTCCATGCGGTATGTGGGCCAGATGAAAATGCGGGATGTGGGCCACATCCGGGCCAGAAAGATTTTGCTATCTGGGTAGTTCGTATAAAGGCGGAAGTCATCAAATGCGCGCGCTCACGTCGGGGGTGCTTCTCGCGGCAGGGGTGCTGATTTCGGCACGACACCTGTCACCCAAACAAACACGCAATAAGAGGCTCTAATGTAAGCGTGCTGTTAATGTTGGTGGGCGTCAGTTACACAATGGACCCGGAGCCAGCACAACAGAGCCAGCAGTGCCCCGGCAGAAATGCATTTACTGTTACGGTACCTGTTAGTTAATTACTATGGTTCAGTCCAGCTACATTTGTAAGGGCAAATGTTACATATTTACAAAGATAGGATCTCACTTGATTTTATTGGGGCATCTGACCTTGTATGATAGGGATATGAGTTTCTTAATTTAATTGGATAGTTACAACTACATTTTAAAATGGTACAATTACATAAATTAAGTGTGCTAAACCAACAAGACGTTTTGCTTATTTGTCAGCAATACTCTACGCTAAGAAACAAACTTTCTAATCATAAAAAAATACAAGTTTCTGACAGTGTTGAGACTAGAGATGTGCATTTAAAACAAAGGAGAAACCCTGCTTTTATTCAGTACACATTCCAAACATAGAAATACTAGGCATTGGAAAATAGAGGAAGGTCAACAACAATGACAGACTTGTCGTTAATGGTAGGCAACTTAACACAACAGCAAAATAGTGAAAGCTCTCATGAAAGAGATAATAAAATGCCTAAGTACTGTTTATACTAGCGATAACAACAACCAGTAAATAGAACACCCCCTTTTTCCCACATTTAGATCCTCAGAAGAGTAGCCAGGTGCTTCCTGGGAAAACTCCGCCCACCAATTCCCCAACACGCTACAATATGTTTATCAATTTACTCCCAGCTGGTGTCAAGTTTGGACAAGAAACACACAAAGCAAACTGAATTTGTTGGAATAAGATTTTATCAGAAAAGGAAACAGCTTGCTGTGAAAACACAACGTAAAACTCAGGCAGACATCTTGGTAGAAAACTATGAACAAAATAGCATATCTGCACCTGTATTGTTTTCTGTTCGATGGATGATAAAGGAATGAACACACCTTCTTCCACAGGTGGTGGTTGCTCTTTGTCAGGGACACACTGTTGAATATGGCCTGACTGATAAAATAATAAGGGGCGCTCCTAATTTGCACATTACTGCCACCCTCTGCTCTGGAGGTATAAAGCGGAAGTGATTTGCAAACTAAACCCTTTAGAATTATGTTGTGTTGACATAGATTATTCTAGTAAATTTTAAGTTGTTACATGATATGCTAAAACTACATGATTTAAAATGGTTCAACTTCAAAACATGACTTTATGTAATAGAAACTACATGTTCGACTTAGGGTAATGTAACAGACACCCAGGTTGCTTTTTTTGAGTGTACATTTTGGGGCATGTATTCTGTAATCTGTAGTGGAATACATTTTAAAAGTAACCTTCCCAACACTGCTATACTTTCTTTGCGGGGGTCTGGGTCTTGATCAGGGGGTACAGTACCCCCCAGTACCCTGCGTAATTCGAACCATTGTCTTACAAGCAAGACCAAGAAATATCTCTATCCAGCGAATTCATTTCATTTAGTATCTGTAAAAACAAAGAAACATAGAAAAGGCATGTGATGTTTTAAAATATACGGCTTGTTTACCTCAACAGCCTCGTTGAGGTAAACAAGAAAGACATTAAAATGACAGAGAAACTGTCTAACTAAAGAGAAGCCGTCTAACGCTAAAGATTTTTTAAAATTTTTTTTTACTGAAGCTCAATAAGATACAAACATGGCATCAAGAAGTCATAATGACAGTTCACACAAGGGCACGAGTACACAGAGTTAAATGAAAATTAAATAAACAAATAAACCAAGAGAAAGAGAAAAAAATACATATGTATATCAATAAATAATAATAATAATAATAATAATAATAATAATAAAGAGGCTTATCTCAAATTATAGGCAGAAATTAAAAAGCATATCCGAAGGGTTCTCTTATCTTTTACAGATTGTAGAGATTTGTACAGCAACTCAAATTCCCTCAACCAGTGACTCATACATGCAACCATAAGAGGTCAAATGCAACCATAAGAGGTCACAAGCCAGTGATTCCTTGTGCCGGTCCCAAGTCCTGATAAATGCAGAGGGTTGTGTCAGGAAGGGCATCTGACGTAAAACCTAAGCCAAATCTAACATGCGAATCACAAACAGGGATTTCATACCGGATCGGTCGAGGCCCGGGTTAACAACAACTGCCACCGGTGCTGTTGACCTACAGGGTGCCGGTGGAAATTGGGCTACTGTTGGTCAACGGAGGAGAGGAGGAAGGCGTGTGCGTAGGCAGAGAGAGAAGAGGAAAGGCAAGAGTGTGGAACTGAAAGTAGGGACTTTGAATGTTGGCACTATGACAGGTAAAGCTAGAGAGCTAGTGGACATGATGCAGAGAAGGAAGGTGGATATACTGTGTGTTCAGGAGACCAGGTGGAAAGGTAGCCAGGCTAGAAGCTTAGGAGAAGGGTTTAAGTTGTTCTACCATGGTGGAGATGGAAAGAGAAATGGAGTGGGAGTTATCCTGAAGGAGGAGTTTGTTAGGAACGTTCTGGAAGTGAACAGAGTGTCAGATAGGCTGATGAGTCTGAAGCTTGAAGTTGAAGGAATAGTGATCAATGTTGTTAGTGGTTATGCCGCACAGGTAGGATGTGAGCTAGAGGAGAAGCAGAATTTCTGGAGTGAGCTAGATGATTTGATGCAGCGTATCCCCAGAGTTGAGAGAGTGGTAATTGGTGCAGACTTTAACGGACATGTTGGTGAAGGGAACAGAGATGATGAGGAAGTGATGGGCAGGTTTGGTATCCATGATAGGAACGAAGAGGGACAGATGGTGGTAGACTTTGCGAAAAGGATGGAAATGGCTGTTGTAAATAGTTTCTTCCAGAAGAGGCAGGAACATAGGGTGACTTATAAGAGTGGAAGGAGGAGCACACAGGTGGACTACATCTTATGTAGACGTAATTTGAAGGAGATTAGTGACTGCAAGGTAGTGGTAGGTGAGAGTGTAGCAAGACAGCATAGGATGGTGGTCTGTAGGATGAAACTGATGGTGAGGAAGATGAAGAGAACAGAGGTGGAGCAGAGGACCAGGTGGTGGAAACTGAAAAAAGAAGAGTGTTGCGAGGTTTTCAGGGAGGAGTTGAGACAAGCTCTTGGTGGCCAGGAAGTGCTCCCAGATGATTGGACAGATACAGCTGCTATGATTAGGAAGACAGGTAGGAGGGTACTTGGTGTGTCATCTGGAAGGAGTAAAGTAGATAAGGAGACTTGGTGGTGGAACAAAAAAGTCCAGGAGCATATACAGAGAAAGAAGTTAGCTAAGAAGAAGTGGGACACTGAGAGGACTGAGGAGAGTAGACAGGAGTACAGGGAGATGCAACGTATGGTGAAGGTAGAGGTGGCAAAGGCCAAACAAAGGGCGTATGATTACCTGTATGCTAGGTTGGACAGTAAGGAGGGAGAAAATGATTTGTACAGGTTGGCGAGGCAGAGAGATAGAGATGAAAAGCATGTGCAGCAGGTTAGGGTGATTAAGGAAATGTACTGACAGGTGCCAACTGTGTGATGGGAAGATGGAAAGAGTACTTTGAAGAGCTGATGAATGAGGAAAATGAGAGAGAGAGTAAAGTAGAAGATGTGACTGTTGTGGATCAGGAAGTAGCTGAGATTACTAAGGATGAAGTGAGGAAAGCTTTGAAGAGGATGAAGAGGGGAAAGGCAGTTGGCCCTGATGACATACCTGCGGAGGTATGGAAGTGTCTAGGAGAGGTGGCAGTAGAGTTTTTGACTAAGTTGTTCAACAAGATCTTGACGAGTGAGAAGATGCCTGAGGAATGGAGGAAAAGTGTTCTGGTGCCAATTTTTAAGAACAAGGGAGACATACAGGATTGTGGCAACTACAGAGGAATAAAGCTAATGAGTCATACAATGAAGCTTTGGCAAAGAGTGGTGGAAGCTAGGCTTAGGTCAGAAGTGAGCATCTGTGAGCAGCAGTACGGTTTCATGCCAAGAGAGAGTACTACAGATGCTATTTTTGCTTTAAGGATGCTGATGGAGAAGTACAGAGAAGGTCGGAAGGAGCTGCATTGTGTCTTTGTAGATTTAGAGAAAGCATATGACAGGGTGCCGAGAGAGGAGCTGTGGTATTGCATGAGGAGGTCTGGAGTGGCAGAGAAGTATGTTAGAGTGGTGCAGGACATGTATGAGAACTGTGAGACAGCAGTGAGATGTGCTGTAGGGGTGACAGAGGAGTTCAATGTGGAGGTGGGACTGCATGAAGGATCGGCTCTAAGCCCCTTCTTGTTTGCTTTGGTGATGGACAGGCTGACAGATGATGTTAGACAGGAATCTCCATGGACTATGATGTTTGCAGATGACATTGTGATTTGCAGTGAGAGCAGGGCGCAGGTAGAGGAAAGGCTAGAGAGGTGGAGGTATGTGCTGGAGAAGAAAGGAATGAAGATTAGTCGCAGCAAGACAGAATACATGTGTGTAAATGAGAGGGGCACAAGTGGAACAGTGAAGTTACAGGGAGAAGAAGTAAAGAAGGTAGGACTTCAAGTCTACGGGGGTCTTAGGGTCTACGGTCCAAAGCAACGGAGAGAGTGGAAAAGAGGTGAAGAAGTGTGTGCAAGCAGGTTGGAATGGGTGGAGAAAAGTGTCAGGTGTGATGTGTGATAAAAGGGTTTCAGCAAGAATGAAAGGAAAGGTGTACAAGACAGTAGTGAGACCAGCCATATTGTATGGTTTAGAGACAGTGCCAATGAGGAAAAGACAGGAGGCAGAACTGGAGGTTGCAGAGCTCAAGATGTTGAGGTTCCCTTTGGGAGTGACGAGGATGAATAGGATCAAGAAGGAGTTCATCAGAGGGACAGCTCATGTTAGATGTTTTGGAGATAAAGTCAGAGAGGCCAGACTGAGATGGTTTGGACATGTCCAGAGGAGAGACAATGAGTACATAGGTAGAAGGATGCTGAGGTTGGAGTCACCAGGCAGGAGGCTGAGAGGAAGACCAAAAAGGAGATTTATGGATGTGGTGAAAGAGGACATGAAGTTAGTTGGTGTGAGGGTAGAGGATGCAGAGGATAGGACTAAATGGAGACAGATGATTCGCTGTGGTGACCCCTGAAGGGAAAAGCCGAAAGAGGAAGAAGAAGTGACTCATACATGGATCAGTCATAAAATATCTACATTTATTTATGAATAATAAAGATGTTTAGCATAAAAGTTGCATTATCATTACCACAAAGGCCAAACTTAATAGCTTTCTATGTTAAGGGAGGTGTCTCAAACCTCTTAGACAGAAGGCAGCTCCATAACTCCAACCAAAAAGACTGCATTGGATTACACACAGAAAAAATACTGTAAGTGTTCCAAGTTTTCTATCTCACTTTCACAGAAGACATAGTTATTCCTTTCAAAATTAAATTCAATCTTAAAAATTTGTTGGTTGGATAAATTTCATTTAACATCTTGAAATGTATCTGTTTAATTTTAGGAGGGAGGGGTGTCACGGTCCTGCCCAACTTAGACGGGACCGTGCCAGCATGAACCCAGGATGAGTATCTGTTTGTTGTGTCTAACTCTCTGGGTTCACTTCTGGTGTGGTGTGTCTGTGGTGTGTGTGTGGTGTTTGCTCCTCCTGTATCCTCGGGTTAGCCTTAGCATTCTGAGTTAGCTTGCTCCTCACTTCCGGGTTTTGAGTCCACACTTCGTGTGCCCTCCCGAGTAGTTCACTCTCTGTTTAGAGCGCACCCTACTTCCTGGTATGTTTGCACTGCGTGTTCCCTATGTTAGGTTTTGGTAGGTTCCCTATGGTAGGTTAGGATCTGTGTAGAACACTCCTGTGCTTATTATTGAGTTCAGCTGTGTCTCGTTCTGCTTTGAGTTTGGGATTGGTGAGAGCACTCGTTTGTTGAGTTCTGTGGTCTTATTTAAGACAGTTTAACCCAAGTGTCTCTGAGTCTGTCTCCCTCATAACTTCTGTGGTTGTTCCTATCATGGTGATCATCTTTTTGGATTACCTGGACCCTTCCTGCCCTTCTCTCTTTTTTGGATTTTGGACCCTTCCTGCTTTGCCCCTTCAGTTGGACTTCTGGACCATTTTTTGATCTGGTTTGGTTTTTGCTCTTTTTTTGGATTACCTGTTTTGTCTCCTCACACTCACGTCCCTCTTCTGTGTTTTCTCCCCCAGGCTCGTGACTCCCAGTGTGTGTTCCCCGGCTGGCCAGACTGCCTTGGAGGCTTCAGAGTCTGGGCCATTGGTATTTCACCTCCCGAGTCTTCAAGCGTGAGGACTTTGCTTGTTCTGGTTTACTCGGGGAGGTTCTCCTCCTTTCATGCAACGGCTACAACTGGGAGCACTGGCCTCACCATTCTTTTGCTACTTTGTTCTTGGTTTTGTGTGTTTTTGGACTGTTTCCCTTTTTGTGTTCCACCTGCCTTCAATAAACCCTTTCATTTTTGCCTGCAACAGTGTCCTCACTCCCTTCCCTCATCCTCAACACAACCACACCCATGACAAGGGGAAATAAATAAATCTCTTATTACTTTAACCTCCTCAATCTGAAATTCCTTGAAAATGGAATTCCTTTTGGCTGTATTAGGAAAAAGAAGAATCTGTACCAAAATATTTCTGGTAATTTTATTTGTACATTTGCCATCAAAAACATTAATTCCTCCTATGAGAAGCGGTCTCAGCTCTGGTGACTTCGGTAAATACCTAATAACTTCTTTAACCATTACTATAAAAGGGGCTGGTATAGCTTTAAGTACTTCATCACTCTTCACAGAACATGTAAGATGAAATTTCTTTGAAAATTCTGAATGTCACAATAGGCTTCCATTTTCATCCATGAAGTGAGTTATGGCCCACACCCCTTTGGATCTCCATTCATCTAGATACACAGACCTTTTAGGAAGTCTAATGTATCTGTTATTCCATATAGGTGTATTGTGTGCTGTGAAATTGTTTGTAAATTAACTTCCAGTATAGCAGGACCTGCTGATGGAAAGCAGAAAGTTTGACAGGCAAAGTGGCACGTTCAAAATCACAGCGTAACAGAAAATCTATCCCACCCATTTTCCATTAGGAATGATGAACCAAAGAGAATGCATATTATTAACAAAGGATTTTAACCATTTCAACTTCAGGACACCATTCATGACATCAAAATCAATCACATTTGCACTACCCTCTTCATAGTCCTAAACCATATTACTTTTCCTTATGTAATGGCATTTATTTCTCGAAATGAACCTAAAGGTAATGCTGTTAATAGCTTTGATCCCTTTTGATGAGATAGGTGAGGAGAAGGCCGGGTAAATTAACCTCGACAAACAATTCGTCTTGGACAGCAAAATTCTGCCAAAAATGGTAAGCTCCCTCTGCAGCTATCTATTTAGCATTAACTTACTTTTCTCTATGTTATTTCCAAAATTCTTATTTTCAAGTCTGAGCTTATCTTTCGAAATAACAATTCCCAAATATTTCACTTCATTTTTAATAGCTATATTACATATCGACTGCAGGGGGCACTCATGCAGTGAAATTATTTAACATTTTAATTTCAATTTTAAATAAGATAAGAGGAAATTGATGTTCATCCTTTAAAAACAGAGTGGTGTCATCAGCTAATTGACTTATTATTATTTGTTTATCCAACACTTTTAAACCACTGTTTTTATATGGATAGCTAAACAACTGTTTATTCCACTATACAGGATCCTAAACGCATCTATAAACGTCTCCCCGAACCCAAATCGGTGTAAAGTTTCCAAGATGAAATTATGTTTAAGAGAATCAAATGCCTTGTAAAAATCTAGGAATAAAATGTACCCGTTCTCTTGTAGTACATCACTATAGTCAAGCAGATCCAAAACCAACCTAATGTTATTATGGATTGATTTACCCCTTAAGGAACCCAGACTGAGTCTCATTAATTAAATTTGCAATGCCCTTCTTTAATCTAGCTGCACTTGCCCCTGAAAATATCTTGTAATCTGTGTTTAGTAAAGTTATTGGTCTTAGGTTGTCCAATAATCTTTTGACTTTACCAGACTTTGGGATGAGAGTAATTAACACTTGTTTCATACTTGACATTAATTCTTTAGTCCCTATACATTCTAAAATGGCTTTAAACAGTAAGTTCCTCAAATCTTTCCAAAAGAACTGATAAAAATTAGTTGTGAGCCCATCCGTTTCTGGAGATTTGTTCACAGCCATCTTTAAGATAACTGCATCTAATTCCTTAATTTTAAATTCTGCTTCACACAAATCTCTAAATGAATCCTCAATACATGGAATATTATTATTAATTCTATCCAGGAAAATATCAGCATCTCCTAAGGCATAGTCCGATGAGTATAACCCTGAGTAAAATGTAAACACTTCTCTTTCTATACTCCTAGCATCCTTACACTCGACCCCATTTATCATAAGACTAGTAATTGAGTTCCTCTGCTGTCTGTCTCTCTCCAAGTTACTAAAATACGAAGAATTCTTTTCACCTGCCTCAATCCATTTTGCACGTGCTCTTAAAAAAGCCCCTTGGGTTCTTTCAAGATACAGGTTGTGTAATTTACTTTGTAACTCCATCAATTCATTTATTCCCCGATCGTTTAATACAGTCTTACTACAACATCGGGAGATTTGTCTGAGTAACTCGTTCTCATATGCCATTTTTTTCCTTATGTAAGTCTGTGGAGAAGTTGATCGTGAATTCTCTTATTTTAAACTTAAGAAATTCCCATTTGTGCATATTACTTTCAATTGAATCCTTGCCTTCAATTTCTGTTATTATTTCTCTAATCCAACTGCAGTAATCTTCTTCATTTAACAAATATGCATTAAATTTCCAATATCCTTTATTTCTACATTCCTTTGTCTTGGGTTCCAAAACCAGATCTATAAAATAGTGATCAATAAGGGTGCTTTGGAGATAGTGGTTCGAGAAGCATACTTCAGAAGACTATTGCTCACCAACCAATAATCAATTCTTGATCAGAAGGGCCTCCTGCATCGTGCTCGACCCCTCACATCCTTCACACAGACTCTTTACACTCCTCCCATCCGGTAGACGCTATCGCAGCATCAGGACTCGATCCTCCAGGATGCGTGATCGCTTTTTACCACAAGCCATCAGACTTTTGATCACAATCCCAGCCATCACACTTCCCCCCACACACACACCTGGACTGTGAAGTAACTGATTCTGTTGCACCACTGCACTTTACACATCACCATTGCTATGATGCACATGCTGCTATATGGACTATCTCCTCCTCAAATAACTGTTGTTACGACACTGCACTGCCGCCACTTATTTGCACAAACATTGTACACTGCTTGTATAAACGTTTGCATGTTTGCACATACACTGAACATTGTACGTATAAATAGTCCAGATATAGTATTTATCATATTATAACTTTCTACCTCTTGCACATCCAGTGTAAAATGTCAATTTCCACTTGTAGGTAATACTGCATCCTAACTTTATCAATTCTACCTCTGTTTCTATTTCTAGTTTCAGATTATATTTAAAACTCCATGTCTAGTTTAAAATGTATATTTTTAATGTATATTTTGTATTTTCCTAATTTATTGTCTATTCCATGTGCCTTATTTGTGCCACTGCCTTATTTGTTCTCTGTTCTGTTGTTCTCTGTTCTCTGCACTGAAAAAAAACCTGGAGCCACGTTGTCTCGTCTCTCTATGTATCTGTACAGTATATAGCAGAGATGACAATAAAGTTTACTTTGATTTTGACTTTGACATTCTCCATTAGGCATGAACCATGTAAAGCTTTTAGCCCGTGGATTAAGTCTTCTTCAAACATCAACTAAGTCATTATCAGTTACGAACCTATCTACTATTGCACTCTCCTAGCTCCCAACATGGGGAGGACACAGATCATCCCATTCATCTGGTGTCATATTCCAATCCCCTCCTGCCAAAATATAATCTGTGGGATACCTTATTTTAAATTCAGATATTACATTTGTAATGCTATCCATCATTCTCCTATTTTGACCATCGGTATTATACCCGTAAACATTAATAAGAATAACAAATAAACTTTCAACTTTCAAAACTACTGTCAGCCAGTCTCCCTCAACATCAGCTTTGTGAGTTATGATTCCTCCTGGACATCTGTTAAAACAAATAGCCACTCCTCCTGAACGGTTTGTCCCATGACTGAAAAGAATCTTGTTGCCCCATTGATTAGCCAAAAATCTAGCATCTGCTGCACAGGATTAAGTCTCTTGCAAAAACAAACGATTTCTGCCCCTTACAAAATAAAAACAGTGCCTTTCTCTTCACAAGTCTAACGCTAAAGTAGAGGGTGATGTCAGGATTTCGAATCAGCGCGCGACAGGGGAACTTGAGGGCCTAATAAATTACATAAATTTAATCAGAAAATCTAAAAATAAAAAAGCAGTCAAAACTGTATCCTCATTTGATGCCTTTTTTAATTGATGTGTAGACATAGTACTGAAATGCTCTTTTATATTTGGAGATAAGATGACAATCTCTGACTTTGCAATAACCCTGGCTGTATTTTTATTTTTAGGGGGCCATGCAGTGGAACACTGCGTGGTACCGTATTGTTATTGTGCCTATTTTTTTTTTCCTGCCTTAAAACGCGTTGTGGAGAAAAAACGGTAAGACCTACAGCTTTGAAATTTCGCAGGTAGGTCCAGTACCCCACCCACTATTCAGGCAAAAAAAATTGTACCAATATAAGCTATTTTGAGGTTTTTCAAAAAAATTTGCCTTTTGTCTAATAAAATTTGAATCTTAGTTCCCATTCTCAAAAATCATATACCATCTTATTCCTTGGGTTAAGACATTTTTTTTAGACCCCCGCATCTATTTCTGCCATATTTGATTTTTCGCTAATTTGCATAAAATGAAAACTCATCTTTTTCAAACTCGTCCCTGGATTTTTGTCCAATCTGCATGCAACTGGTATGATTTGAATCCCAAGACACTCTTCATTAATTATTATTGAGCACATTTTTAATTTAGGTCTTTTTCTGTAATATGCAAATAAATGTGCTCGGCTTGGCATGGGACTGCAACACCACACCACCGAGTGTCATAGAAATCCGGCTCTGGGTGGGTTTTGCCTGATAACTTTTGAACCGTAGCTCTGATCCTCTAAAATCGTATACCATCTTACTCCTTGAGTGAAGAGGAATCTTTATAGACCCTTGCATCTATTTTTGCCATATTGGATTTCTCGCTAATTTGCATATTATGCAAAACCATCTCTTGCGAACTAGACTACTCAGGCAAAAAAAAAAAACAATTGCACCACTCTGCCAGTTGGTGGCGCTAATGAGCTATTTTGCGTTTTGCCTAATAACTTGTGAACCGTAGCTCCGTTTCTCAAAAATCTTAGATCATCTTACTCCTTGGGTCAAGACTAATCTTTAAAGACACTCGCATCTATTTCTGCCATATTGAATTTCTCACTAATTTGCATAATATGTAAAACCATCTCTTACGAACTAGACCCTGGATTTTTATCCAATCTACATGCAACTGGTATCATCTGAACCCCAAGACATTCTTCTTTAATTATTTCCAAGCACATTTTAATCTGGGTCTTCATTTGGCTGTAACATACAAATAAATGTGGTGGGCTTGGCATAGGACTGCAATGCCACACACTGTCATAGAAATCCGGCTCTGGGTGGGCTACAGCTTAGAAATTTGGCAGGTAGGTCTGGTACCCTTCCCACTACTCAGGTAAAAAAATGCACCACTATGCCAGTTGGTGCTGCTATAGTAAGCTATTTTGCATTTTGCCTAATAAGTTTTGAACCGTAGCACCCTAGATAAAAGGATGAAACATGTCATATTTCAACGTCTGTCCACTTCGATTCATCAAAAACTGATAAAGCTGCAAACTGCATGGCCCCCGTAATCACTGCTTGCAGTTATATTAATTTCTTTTTTTGTGTGTTCTGTCTGTAAGATGTGTTACCTGTCACTACTGAACATTGGAAATAAAAAAAAACCTCAAAAAAAAAAAAAAAAAAAAAAAAAAAAAGGGGAACTTGAGGGGACTGAATTTCCCGTAACACCTGTTCTGATTTGCACCCTAACTTAACTATTAACTCTCTGTTATGTTCCTCGCAGTAAAGATAAGTTTCCAGTGGATATTTTTAATATATTTTAATTGTTTTCCAAATATACCCCGTTACGGAAGCGCATTACATTCACCAAAGAAAAAAATTGCACGCCTTATCTCGTAATTACGAGAAAAGGATGTCGTAATTACGAGAAAAGATCTCGTAATTTTGAGAAAAGATCTCGTAATTACGAGAAAAGGATCTCGAAATTACGAGAAAAGGATCTCGAAATTACGAGAAAAGGATCTCGACATGCTAATACTAATTCCATCAACATTAAGCAGCATTAATATTTCCAAGTGCCTCATGCCGAAAAGAAAATAAAAGCACAATAAATCGGTTAGTGACTGCGCCATTGCCCTGTCTGACTCTGTAGCCTAGATTATGACGACTGATAAGAGATCCTTTTATTTACGAGGTCTTTCCTCAAAATTACGAGATCCTTTTCTCGTAATTACGACATCTTTTCTCAAAATTACGAGATCTTTTCTCGTAATTACGACATCTTTTCTCAAAATTACGAGATCTTTTCTCGTAATTACGACATCTTTTTCTCGTAATTTCGAGATAAGGCGTGCATTTTTATTTCTTTGGTGAATGCAATGCGCTTCCGTACCCCCGTAAACACAATCTAAAGATCTATAGCAGTATAACAATCTCACGGCAACCACGAATAGCGGAAGCACTCTAGAATCATTTCCGGGGGTTCTTAGAAGATCCAACATGGCGGCACACATGTTAAAATTTAGGTGTTGGTACCGCGCACAGAGGTAAAGTAATCCGTTAAGTTAAAATAACATCGTATGTGCAGTACGAGTTCCGATTTTATGTCTTCTCCAGCGTGTTACTGAATTATTAAAATTCGCCATACTTAGCTGTCGGCATACTGACAAGTTCTGGTTCTCCGCGTTAGGCTTGTGTAAACTAACATGATAACATGAACTATCCTTGTTGATGTTACGACTGTTATATATGTGATCATCGCTTGTCTTGTGTTGCTTTTGTTGTATTTGGCTGATTCTTGCCGTGTGATTTCCAGGTTTGACATCGCTGCGTGTCGGCAGTACAGCAGTAGCTCCGGATATCCCAACGTGTCTCTGTCTCTGCCTTTACCCGGCATCCCCAAACCTGTGTTTGCTACACTCGATGGTCACGAAAAACATGAGACTAAAATCACACTTTTAGAGAACGGACTCAGAATTGCATCACAGAACAACTTTGGGCAATTCTGCACAGTTGGAAGTGAGTATGAAAAACTACGGCTGATAATTTGTAGTAACAGTTGTTACCTGTTTGTATTTTATTCTTTAGTTTTTAGATGTTCTTAATTTGTGTTCATTTAATTGATTAAATTGTTATAAAGCATTTTTATAAATGAAGGGTGCTATATAAATAAAGATAAAGATTGTTTTTGGCAGTTGATGATTGTGGAATCAGCCTCTAAGTCAGTGTTTACTTGTTTTCAGTTTTAGTAAATTCTGGGTCTCGCCATGAAGCGAAATATCCCAGTGGAATTGCACACTTTTTGGAAAAGCTGGCTTTTTCTGTAAGTGTTTGGAATGCTGTGTTAACTCCTAAGCCATTCCTATGGTCACACACAAAAAAGGTAAGTCTGCAGTGCATTATGTTAATTTTTGTTCTTATTTCTCCTTTTTCCTAAGTCTACATCCCAGTTTGGAAGCAAAGATGAAATTTTTCTGTTATTGGAAAAACATGGAGGGATATGTGACTGCCAAACATCCAGGTCTTTGGTCGTAAATTTTTCTTATTTCAGTTTCTTCTTCCACATTTTGTGCTTACATGCTCACATCTTGTTCTTCTGACCATTTTACAGAGATACAACAACATATGCAGTTTCTGCTGATGTCAAAGGTCTGGATACAATGGTAAGCTTGTTAGCAGATGCTGTCCTGCAACCCCGTTTATTAGGTGAGTTTATGCCACGCTTGTCAGAAGGGATTTTTTTTTTCACTGGTGATGGTTTATAAAGTTTCCAAACATGTTTCATATGTCATTTTCTCAGATGAAGAGATCGAGATGACCCGAATGACAGTGAGGTTTGAGTTGGAAGATTTAAATATGAGACCTGACCCTGAGCCTCTTTTGACAGAAATGATCCATGCTGTCAGTATTGTCTTCTTTGACTGCAGATTTTTATTTCTTTTTACAGATTAAAGGGTTTCAACACGTGCAATTACTCTGTAGATATTAAAGTAAAAATTCCAGTTTGCTATCAAATAACTCTCTATTGCTCAGTTGCTGAAATGAGAAATCAAAGCAGAGTATATAATTTTTGTTGTAATAAATGAATGCTTTGAATCCAGTGTTTGTCATTGCTGTGCTGTTATTATAGGGTATACTGGCATTAAATAAAATCTGTTAAACAGTAGTGTTATTTTATGCAATCTATGAGAATGGTATAGTGTGACCTAACTTCTGAACTAATCTCTGCTCAGAAACCCAGACCTTTTGACCTGTCTAACCATTGCCCATGATGTTTTTGTTTTTTTTAATCCTCTGCTAATTTTAGGCTGCTTATCGTGGGAACACTGTGGGCCTGCCTCGTTTCTCTCCAGCAGAGAATGTGGACAAGATCAACAGGAACTTGCTCCATTCATACCTGTCCAGCTACTACTGCCCGCAGCGCATGGTGTTGGCCGGAGTGGGGATGGAGCATGAGCAGCTTGTGGAATGTGCTAGGAAATACCTACTGAATGTGAAACCGGTGTGGGGCGCAGGAAGTCCATCCAGTGTGGACTGCTCTGTGGCCCAATACACTGGTGGCATTGTTAAAGTGAGTTATACTTAATACTCGTTTAGTTTATTATTTATAAATAGTACAATATAATCACCTAATTGATGCTTCGGGATGCAGATGTGGATGATTCTGTATCGATACAGTGGCAGACCATAACCGATTATAATGGAGGTTTTCAAGTAGTTGTCTGTGACATGCAATCTTTTTTTACTACTGTAATCACTTTTGAAAAATAATTCATTTTTAATTTTTTCAAAAACATTTCCAGATGATTTGGGCAAATACTGTCCCACACTCAGACTGGTTAATCTGAGCGGTAGTGCTTGGAACTAAAGCAGTTGAAAACCCCTGCATTTTATCTCGACATTGCTTGATTTTCTGTCTACGGCATAACACTTCAAGTTAAAAAGAACATCCTCATGGCAACGGTGGCTGCCCAATCTGCATGCAGTGAAATATAATGTAGAAAAACTGATGGCGTGCATCGAGATGTCTTATCGAATTGTAATCATTGACCTAATAATTAGATTCAAATCTAATTGTGAGACCACTAAAGATTTACACCTGTGCTAGTTATATTTCAAATGTAATACCCAACTTTGTAAAAGTAATAAACATTTTGCTCTTGTGTCTTAAAGGATGGGCGTTCTTTTGAAAATACATTATCTGAACTTTGTTGCTGATAGTTTGCCTTTGTGGATGCAGATGGAGAAGGATATGTCTAATGTGAGTCTAGGACCCACACCTATCCCGGAGCTCACTCATATCATGATTGGCCTGGAGAGCTGCTCTTTTATGGTTTGTTTACAAACACATTCAGCTCATGTGATTTAGATCAATCATTTAGATGTGGTGCTGCACATTCAGATCATGTGATTTAGATCAGTCATTAGATGTGGTGCTGTTGGCTGATATACACCTGTGACACCTTTTTAGGAAGATGACTTCATCCCATTCGCTGTCCTCAACATGATGATGGGAGGGGGGGGGTCCTTCTCAGCAGGAGGCCCAGGAAAAGGCATGTTCACCCGCCTCTATCTGAACGTTCTCAACAGGTAGAGTTCCTTAACCTTGTGCTCATGATGCGTACAGTCCATATTGTGTACTTTGGTCTTGTAATTGATTTTAATTGATTGACTGACTGACTTCAAACTTGTTAAAAGAGGATGGTAAGTCTCGGTACCTTAACTTTGAGAACTTAAAAGTGTATTTTTACATTAAAAAAATAAAATTCTTAACAGTTTTTTTTTTTTTTTTTCCAAGATTTGTTTCTAAAAAGTGAAAATTTAAAAATGGAAATCTCTGCAAGCATTTCCCAGTCTCTATAACAGCTTTCTCATTATGTCTGTGTTGCCTAACCTGGACATTATGTTGAAGCTTCTTAGTCTGTGATTTTTGCGCTTCCGTCTGTTACGGTTACTTCTGGATCGTGTTAGAGAAAGTGAGTGATTGTCATTGTGAGCACATCACAACGAAATGTGAAACGTAATAAGAGTGCATGTTTTCCATTTTGACCCATCCGTGAAGGAGCACTGGGCAGCTACAGTAACAAGGGCAGTGCCCAGGGAGCAGTGTTTGGGGACGGGACTTTGCTCTTGAGTACCTCAGTGGTAACTTTACTGGTCCTGGATTCGAACCTGTGACCTTCTGATCACGGGGCGGACACCCTTACGTTATGCAACCAACTGCCTCAAAAAATTGTCTTTGGAATATAGAATGGAGTAAGAAGGCATGTTTTCCATTTTCCAGTTTTTATTTTAGTGCAAAATGGGAAAATTCCTTTTTTTTTCATTTTGGTTTTGATAATGAATATTAAAAGAAGGGTTTTGGTTTTGGCTTGAGAAATTAAGAGATACAACAAATCTATATAGTTATTGCTGTCAACATTTAGGAATAAGCTTAATTAAATAAGCTGTTAATGAAATTTTTTCTGACAAATGTTTTAATTCTGCCTAAAATATTGTCCAGAACACAATTATTGAGTCAAATCGTTGGATGATTTTCCTGCAGACATCACTGGATGTACAACGCAACCTCCTACCACCACAGCTATGAAGACAGCGGCCTACTCTGCATTCATGCTAGTGCAGATCCAAGACAGGTACATTCAGAACAACAGTTTCATGACTGTCGGTTTCTCTGATTTGGATGTAAACGTTACAAGGAACAAATTTATCTTTTAGGTGCGGGAAATGGTTGAGATAATCACAAGGGAGTTTATCCAAATGGCTGGGACAGCTGGAGAGGTGCATTTTTTTTGAGGTCCTTTTCATTTTTATCTCTAAGACAGTTCATATCGCTTATTTACACCAAAATGTCAAATGTTTATCCATAGATGGAGCTAGAAAGAGCAAAGACCCAGCTTAAGTCTATGTTAATGATGAACTTGGAGTCCAGGCCTGTCGTCTTTGAGGACATTGGACGGCAAGTTCTAGCGACAGGAAAAAGAAAGCTCTCCCATGAGCTGTGCCAGGCAATCAGTGAGTGCAGGACTCAGCTTGGATGACCAGTTTTGCTCTATTTTTACGCTAAATTTTTATAACTGTGTACTAAACTTGTAAATAATTCCAAATTGATTTTTTTTTTCGAACACCAGAATTGTTTATAATGTGAAATATGGAAATTAAACTACATTTCGTTTCATACTAGTTCATTTTTTAATGTTAAGCTTTAAATATTTACATTTTGCCTCTTGGTTATTGTAGGTAACGTGACAGCAAGTGACATCAAGAGGGTCACCACCAAAATGCTTCGGAGCAAGCCTGCTGTAGCTGCGCTGGGCGACTTGACTGAGTTGCCCTCTTATGAGCACATACAGGCTGCACTTTCTAGCAAAGATGGTCGTCTGCCTCGAATGTACCGTCTGTTTCGGTAGGGTGCTTATGCCAGCCAGGATCGTGCAGATTGTGTGCGCAAGGAACGTATTTATTGTGCAACCTTTTCACTGATGCTGGAGTGGTATGTCAGTGAAGACACAGGTTTCTCTGCCGTCTCTTCTGTATAGTAGTTTATATGGTGACCTTTACATGAGGGGATATAAGTTAAAGTGATGTATAAGTTTAATTTAAATAATGGGTATTAATTAATAATAAATAACAGAATGTAATGCTAATAGGGCTATTTAACGAGGCAGTCCTATTTAGTTAGATCTTGCAAACCTTGCAGGTTTTTGGGATGATCTAGATTTTATTATTTAGGAAAGACTTATGTGATTATTTATTAATAAGGAAGATTTTTATGTTGAAGTTGGAGCAAAAACCTGCAGTTAGTTAGACCCACATCTAGGTTTACCAGTGTACTCGTCTCATATCTGTTGTGCTAGGAATATTCTTAAGGGTGAGGATTGTGAAGGACTGGTCCAGTTACGCATTCCTACATGTGCATGGTTATACCAGTTTTAGTATGCTGATTGGTACCAAAGTACTGCTAAGAATATTCATTGAGATAAACGGGTTAAGATAAGCAGAGGTTACACATAATTGGTTTAGAGTGGTTTCCGAGAGAGGCTGTGATGTCAATATAATCATTATTGCTGAATTGACTGGAACTCAAACTCAGTTAGTGACCATGCTGAAATGTATTGAGAAGTATAATGAAAGTGTTATGGAAACTATATAATGAAACTGTAATGGAAAAAGTACAAATATCCATTTGGCCCATTTTTGGGATTTGTGATATATTTTTTTGGCACATAAGATTTTAAGAATTAATGGCATTGTGCCCAAATAATCATAAGCTGAAGAAACTATTTTCAGAATTGTCTTAGGAGTGACTGTTGTAAGTGTTTCGGTGTTCAATATCCACAGCATCTGGGTTATATTAACCATTATACCACGTTTTTTTTTTTCATCTGGTTTCATATGACGTAAACTTTGTTTGCATACATAGTACTGCACTTTTGAAATGTTTTCAAATTGTAGTATTTCATCATGTACAAAATACAGCTTTCATATTTTAACCTGTTTTCTGAATTAAACTGTCTTTGTTACTGGGGCTACTATGTTGTGAATGAAGGTCCACAAGATTCTTTAATATACCACTTGTGTATATATGTGGTTTACACATTCTCTGTATTCACTGTGGTCAATTGTAAATTATGGTCAAACTATACTTTACTCATTTCACCCATAAAACATCACAACAACATTGTGTCAGAAATAGCTGCTTTTTATTACTTAACAATGTAAACATTGAGAACATGCTATTATTTGGTTTGACATGATGAAAACGTGTGACAAGAGTCCTGGAGGCAGTTAAGATCAGAGGCACTTTCCATCAGCAGTGGAAAAACATGGAAATTACTAAAAAGTACCGACATGTTAGTATTTTCTGCCAGAGCCGTGTAGAGACATCAGTCTGCCTGTTTATCAAGTAAGTAAAAAGCTAAATGATTCTGTATGACAAAGTTAAGGCAGTGGACCCCGGTCAGGTCAAAGCCTGGACATTCAGCCACAGCTTGCACTGTTTAAACATGAGAGTGTATGAAACAACTGGTAGCCCAGATTTTGATTACCTTTCTGGGATAACAGGTCCCAGTGGACATTTAAATCTTTCTGAAATAACTAAGTGCAAGAATATTAACAAGATCTTCAGAGTAAATGGGGTAAAAACAGCTAGTGACAAGAACTGAAGGAAGTGAGTTCATTTAATTGCACAAGCTTGTTATTCACGTTGAAAAAGGTGAGTTTTACAACTTTCCAGTTTGGACAAAATAAAAACACAGGCATAGGTGTTGAGCATAACAGCACACAATTGGGTTATCAAGAGTTACCATTCAATGTGATGTCTTTTTCCAACCCAGGCCTGATGTGCAAAAAAAAAAAAGGATTATCCTTGTGTTAAAGGTTTTTCGTGTAGATATCTGACTTTAGCAGGCAGGCCTAAATGTTTAGGTACAACCTTGTGTTTCTTTGTTCCAACTTTCTCAGGGATGTAGCACATGCCACCTAATCCCTTGGAGTGTTTGTCCAGCTTCCTCAGTCAGTAGTTCACTGGGAGTTTTGACTCTCATGATTCAGGATTAGGAGATGGAACAAACAGTACTGTTTGTCTGGTTTTTCATCACTGCTTGTCTCCTCTTCAGTTCTCTGGTGATCCTCCTTCTGATGCCCTCTAGGTACACTGATCGGTCAAACTGGCCTGCTCCTAGTGGAATACTGCAGTAAGACATAGTTCATAAGTATTATACCAGTGGTTCCCAAAGTTAGCTGACGGTGGTTTGGTGTGATGCTGAGACCCCTGGAAGCTCTAATGTCTGCTACCTTCCAGCTCTCCCTTTACCAGTTTAATATTTACTTAATAAAACTTTGGCTTGATGTTGCTGAGAGGATCTTAGCAAGCGGCCCCAGCAATGACTCGAGATTCGAAAACATCCCTTGGACTATTTTTACATCTTCACTTATTTAAAAATGATTAATTAACAATTAATATTGAACTAGTGTTTTTGTGTGTATTAAATGTTCATGCACCCAGTTGCCCAGAGGAGGATGAAACCTTGAGAAGAACCAAGTCTTGGTTCCTCTCAAGGTTTCTTCCCACTAGAGGGAGTTTTTCCTTGCCACTGTCGCCTCAGGCTTGCTTGCTGGGCATTTGGGCCGGTTATATGTAAAGCGCTTTGTGACAATGACTGCTGTTAAGGGTGCTATATAAATGAAATTGAATTGAAAAATATTTTCGGCAGACCCCCGTGATACAAATATTTTCAAGCTCCTCTGTCTTCTCACACAATATTCTGAACATGCACTTGACTTCCAAACATTCTGTATAAAGTAGCTTTGTAAATTGGAACAACTATTGATGCATTGCAGCCGACATCACGCACGTCCACACTGTAGCCCCTGCCATATTGAGTATCAGGCATATCGAGTACTGTGCTTGAGTCCAATGAAAATGATCTCTCTCTCTGTCTCTGTCTAACCACGTCAGACATAGCTTATTATTAGAAGCTGTGTTTAGCTTATAGTGCTAGCAACTGTTTACACAAAGTTGATCAAAAGAACAAAACTTACCAAAAAACAAAAAATCTCGTTGAAATGCCATATTTTATATGACAATGAGTTATATTCCTGGTAGATGTATCGTATCTTCCCCACAGTGAAGTTGAACAACGAACAACCTTTATGTTAGCGAGCTCATGCATAGTAATTTACCCCCACCGGGGAGGGTCTTCACCCCTCCCTTTTCTGGGGGTCAACTTTTGGCTCGTTCAACCGTTTTATAAAACTTTATAACTTTATTTAGTTATAACTTTATAACTAAGATAAAATAATCTCTTATAGAATTCTACCATGAATATAGTCAGATGCTCTGGATCTTTCTGCTCAGATGTAAACATGACATATTTGTTGGAGTGCAGAAAAAAATCAAATTGAATTGCGATTCTTTCTCTGCCGATTCAAAATTGATTCGGGCATTCCAAAAAATTTATTCATATTTTTTCAAGTCATGTAATGACACTAGTTTACTTTCCCCCCCTCAACAGGAGTCCACAATGGAAGTCATTTAAGGTTACCTTTCCTACAGATCTATACATTATCCTTTTATTAAACAAAATAAACAGCCTTAAGTTCATCTTACTTACATGACGGCACGTCATCTGTTTGCTATGTGGTCGCACCTTTACAATTCTCCCTTGCTCTCTGTATTGCGCACACACAGACACACACAGTAGAAGTGTGCCATATCCTACCGTGCTGCTAAAGCGTTTATTCCCTACTATTTATCACACACATGTTAATATAGATTTAAGAAGAAGACGTCACAGAAGACATCGAAAACTTATTTATTAGGAGAAAAGAAATTCTTTTCTTGAAAATCCTGAGAGGGGGTATGGGGGAGAAACATCCTGTCCAGTTGTGGCCATCTGGCAGGATGAGGTAAAGGCACATTTTTTTATAATAGTGGGTTTTATTGGGGGGAAGATGACCCCAAACAAAAGGCATTCAGTCCACTAATTACTTCACTCGATAAATGGTCGAGTGTGAGAGACCCTTATTCTTCCCTACATGGAGATTCCGATAAGTGTCGTTGCACATTGTTGCATTCACCGATCGTAGAATTTTAAAGGCTGCTCAGAGAGATGTCATTGCAGTTATACAATACATAACCAGTCGTTGTCGGGGGGCCCTGGCAATTGCTTGGTTTGCTTGCCCTGCTGCGACGGGGCTGTCTGGAGGGACCCCGTATGGATTGCATCCAATAATAGATATTTCGTTGTATCTCTTAAGTTCTCAAAATGAGAAAAATCCATAACATCGATAGGTGGCCTAATAGAAGTGAACGCCTTACAGATAACATTAGTTAGAGCATCCAGTTGTCATTCTGGAGCACATTCTGTACTCACAATGGTGGCAATAAGGTCAGATGGCTATGGCATCATCCAACTGACAAGCATAATGAATGGATAGATGGATAGATAGACAGTAAGATGCTTCATTTTCATTGGACACAAACGCAGTACTCGATATGGCGGCTACAGTTTTGACATCACTGCAAAGCATCAATACTTCAGATGTAAGTGTATGATCCCATGATTATTTGAAGGGGAAGGATTTGTGGCCTTTAAGGATTTCTCGTATAAAAAGAGAATAAACTGATACACAACTTACTTGTCTCTACCTGGCCGCAGTTTGACCTGAAACATTCCAATAACAGGCCGGTGGTCAGAGGTCTTGATAGATGAGCAGGAAATGTACTTAACCACTTTGATGTCATTCGCCTGTCTGTTCCTGAAAAGGATTCGATCCTGAGGTACATAACATAGTGAATATTGATAGTAATCAAAACACTTTAATCCTTTGCAGTTATACGGTCATTTATGTTTTAATATTGTGTTGAAAGAGATATTTTTGTCTTGTCACCATTTATAATTATAAAAATCTGTTGACAGCTTTGTGAATGTTCAGTTTACTGTGTCATATTAATAGATATTTGTAATACAAGGTCATGCATTTTGAGGTCTAATGACTACTGTAAGTAGCAATAGGCTGCTCACTGTGTATGAGGGTGTTCTCTGCTTAGATGTAGTATCATAAACATCACAGCCAATGTCAAACTTGTAGGTGGGAGGGAAATGGATTGGTGCTTCCTGAAATCCTTTAAAGATGGAGCCTAAAAATGGGAATTAAGTAGTTAAAGCATTAATCAGCATTAAGAAAAAAATAAACCTTACCAATCGAAATCTATGTCTACAGACTCCCTAAACTTCCCTCTTTTAGCCAAGACAGGAACTTAACTAGAGAAAGTGCTCAAAGTTGACTCAAAAATATCAAAGAAGCCTTACTGGTTTAAAAAAAAAAAAAAGCTTGCATGAGTATATATTTTATTACATTTTGCAGAAATATATTTAAATAAATGTTCAATGAAGATTTTTTATGCTTTTTCATAATTGCTCTTTTGAATATTTAATGAAGGTTCTGCTTTTTTGAAATTTGATCAAATGCCTAGACGGACCATCTTTCATTTCCTTGCACAGCTGATCATGTTGGAGAAGTGGACCCATGTTTTCGCCTATCCGTTCATTCAGAATGGCTTCCACTCCTTCTCTGTCTTTACTCAAGCGAAAGTTGAAGTCACCAAACCAGAATACCTCATCAAAACGAGTGGTCACATCCGCTGAGGATAAAAATAGCACAAGGTGTCCAGTAAGTGATAACTGATAAATGGATAACAGCTTAAAATGGAACTCTGCCCAAAACATTACTATGGCCAACAATGATAAAATAGATTAACAGAAGTTAACCTTTTGGCAAAAATCTTGCATTTACTAATAGGATCAGTAATGTTTCTCTTGAGAAATGTGGTTAAGTGACTTGGGGCAGTTGGTGGCGTAACGGTAGGGTGTCACCCTGTGATCAGAAGGTCACAGGTTCGAATGTTACCACTGAGGTACTCATGAGCAAGGTACCGTCCCCAAGCACTGCTCCCCGGGTGCTGCCCTTTGTTAGCTGCCCACTGCTCCTTCATGGATGGGTTAAATGCAGAGGTCACATTTCATTTCATTGTGGTGCACTGTGTGCTGTGCTGTGTTCACAATGACAAATAATCACTCACTTTCACTGATCAGGGATATTGTGGACGATCTGAAACCACTTCCTCTTTGTTTATATCCAAAAATCCAGCCCAGAAATTTGTACGTTTTTTGTCAGTTTTATATCACTGTTAGCCACATTAGTGTGTTTGAACGGTGTTCCTATAAATGTGAAATGTTTAAAGTAATTTATAAAAGAGATTTACACGCAGTGGAACGGTATGGTTTGGTGTCAGGAAGGCATCTGGGAAGAGCCAACGCTTCTATTATTTTGTTGTAATCCAATATTCTCTCATATACCTTGGTATCTCCCGCTGAAAGAGAGGCATTGCCTAAATTAGATGCTGAATGTGAATCAAGTAAAATGGGGCTGGACAAATATTAATTTGCTAGTACTGTAATCGCTCACTTAAATCTCTCTTAAATAAACTTTTACTGTACAGAGAGGCAAGATCATAAGTAACAGGAGAATTCTAAACTATGCTTACATGTAAAATGAGATGTGATGAAAAGGAAGGACGTTCCAAAAAAGGTGAAGCCAATGCCCACAGCCCCTTTGGTTTTAATCTGCGAGATGATCCTTGTAGTGACAGTAGCATGCTCCACCTCTGGAAGAACAGCACAGAAAAAGTAGCAAAAGCAACTATTTAGTTTAGAGAAAGCTGACTAGTGATCAACTAAGCAGAGGGTGACAGACTGTGCAAGAAAACAGATGTCAGCTGCTAGTAAAAATATAATAATGGTAAGGACTTAAAAATAGTTATTAATACTTAATTGATCTATTATAACTTAATAAATGATCTATGGCTGCAGGACTCTGGAAAAATGCGGACAAAATCTAACAACGAGGTGTCCAAAACTGGTGTGCAATAAAAAGGACACTGGAAAAATGTGAATCATGATCAATGTCATGATCGTCACAAAGTGCTTAGGGATCCCTCTTGTAATCGTACTGTTTCGAAGTGAACGAAGAACGAAGAGCGACGTGCTTGTTTTGGTATGGATTGTTAGGGATCCAAGCACGAAGTGCTTATGGACCCCTACTGTTTTTGTACAGATTTTTCTTGGCAGAAACTTGGCTGTTAGGTAGTACTCATTCCCGCTACTTAGTCCATACTTTTGGACTGTGGGAGGAAACCGGAGCACCCGGAGAAAACTCACACTAACACAGGAAGAGCATGCAAACTCCACACAGCCACTTTGTCGCCCCTTGTCAATAATTATCAAATTTGTAATTTAACAAACAAAATGGCTGCCATGCATATGCAAATTAATGTTGCAGGCATTTGCATATTATCACTTAAACTGTAATAACTCCTGAACCCTGTGGTCTATGGTCACAACTCAATACAAACATACAAGGACCTTACTTGAAGCCATTTCACAAAAAAATACAGAAGAAATCCACCAATGAAGTGTCCAAAACAGGTACGCAATTAAAAAAAAAAAAGGAATCTGCAAAAATGTCATGATCATCACAAAGTGCTTATGGATCCCTCTTATAATCGTTCTGTTTTAGCTAGACATTTTGTCTATTTTATGAATCCTCCAATGGATGTGTAAAGTAATAACATTACATTGTTGTTCTGACAGTCAAATTTGCATAATTTGAAAAAAAAGGTAATTTTTCAAACTAGGCCTAGGTTTTTCAACCCAGCTACATGATACAGGGCTTGTTGAATGCTCAAGACACTCACTGTTAATAATGATCAAAAATATCTGTGATTTAGCAAATTAATGTTTCAATTAAAACTGCAATAACTCCTGAAAAATGTGGCATGTGTATACCAAACTTGGCATACACTAGGGTTGGGTATCGTTGCTGATTTCCTGAATCGATTCGATTCTGATTCACAAGGTCATGATCCGATTCAATTCTCGATTCAATTCGATATCAATATCGATTTATTTAGAGATTTCTTTGCGTCAATACTAGTTTTGCTTGGTTATAAAATAACTTGTTTTAAGTGTTGCCAAACATCGGCCTTTAGGCCACACAGTGATTTGAGCAGAGCAGCTTCAGCTATGGCTCTATTTGGTTTCGGTTTCGCCGGTCTCACGTTTTTATAGCTCTCCTTGCGTAGTCGCGAGAAGTAGTGCATAGCTGCAGGAAAAGATCGATCCGTGAATTTTTGAATCGATATCGTATTTTTCGAACGAGAATCGATATTGATCAGTGAATCGATTTTTTGAACCCAGCCCTAGTATACACATGCAAGGCCTTGCTTCAAGCCACCATAGCAGTATTTATCAAAATTGACCACTAGATGGCGCTATGGCAGAAAACAGAATTTGGTGCTACATTTCTTGCACGGCCTACAAAGTTCATAGCGTTCTAGCTTTAGACCCCGTCAAGATACAATGCTGAAACTTACATCAAATTTACATTTGATGCTCATTCTTTGCTCAAACTTTGATACGCTGCAACATATGACTTTCGGTGACAGCACTCACTCTGTTTCTTTGTCTGCACATACTTTTGCAATGTGAAAATTGTGTTTCTGCTTATTTCCTTCATTATCAATAAAGTAAAAATCCAGGTTAACCGTGGCCCATCACAAAACTTGGTAGTTGTGTTAAGAAACCAGCCTAGTATTTCAATTCTGGTAAAATTTTACACCGTTTACATGAAAAAAAAAAAGGATAATTAGCCTTAGCATCATTAACATTAGCATAGTTAATATTATCATGGTTAGCACTGAAATAGTTAGAATTAGCATCGTTAGCATTAACATCCTTAGCATTAGCATCGTTAGCATTCTAATCGTTACCATTACCATAATTAGCATTGTTGGCATTAAAATGGTTAGCATTCAAAAATTGAAGTTATGAATACAATTTTTGTGTAAAACTAATGGGAGCCTATGGGAAGATGGAGGGATGAAAAAGAGAAAAGGGGTAGGATAGAAGTGTACAGGGTTGGTATATTAGTGGATGGTGACATGTCATGGCTTAAACGTAAAAAACAGAGGAGTGTCAAAAGTCATAGGTATGAAGAGTGGCTCAGTGTAAAATGAATAGGAGTCAATTTTTGCCAGCTGCCATTGAGGACAATGGGGAAAAAAGAAATTTAAGAGAAAAAAAGAGGGATGTGGTGGAGAAAACGAGTAATCGTTTAAAAGTTATTTATTCTGACGTTTTGGCATTGGAAGTGTGTCGTAATCTCAAAAGGGCTCCTAGTAGGAACTCGTTAAAAAAATGAATAGGAGTCTATGTAAAAAAAAACGTTGACAGACAAGAAAGTTGTATAGAAGCTAGGGGTGTTGAAATTAATCACATAATCGATGCATCGCAATGCAGATGTGGACGATTCTGCATCGATGCAATGGCAGCTCTTAATTGATTTTAACGGAGGTTTTCAACCGGCGATCTGCTGCCCCTAGCGGTCTACGGCGGCATTTCAGGTGGTCTGTAACACGCAGTACCCCTTTACTACTGAATTCACGTCATAAAAATTATTCCTTTTTTATTTTTCAAAACATTTCCAACTGATTTGGGCACATTTTGAACATTGAATGTATATATCACTGGTTACCTTCTAACTAACTCTATCTGCACAAGTTATTGAAAAGTATTCTTTTATTCTAAGCACAGATTCTAGTTCTCCACTGCTGTTATAATATCTGCACAAACTTCAATGTTAGTCAGACTGTTTTAAGAGATGTTTTATTAATAGACTGGATATACAATTTTTCATATTGAAACTGTTTCTAACCTCTTGCACATACAGTGTAAAAGTCAATTTCCACTTTTTGTTACATCTAAATTCTCTTTCTACTTCTATTTCTAGTACAAGTTTAAAGTTTATATTAAATACTCCATTTCTAGTTTAAAATTTATATTTTGTATTCTATTTATATACTTTTTTTCTATATGCCCTATTTGTTCTTGCCCTATTTGTGTAAACTGGAGCCATGTCGTCTCGTCTCTCTGTATATCTGTACAGTATACAGCAGAGATGACAAAATTTACTTTGACTTTGATCTTCATGAATAATGAATTTAATGCATTTTGAATGAATAATGAATTTAAAGTAATACAAAAATACTCCCTCTAATACTTACTCTGAGTGGTGGTTCCTAGGACAGAACCAGTTGTATCATAATGACATTGCTTGGTGATTTTCTGGCTGCGGCATAAAAATTCAGTAGCAACTATAGCTGCCCAATCTGTGATCCATGCCCAATCTGCGTGCAATGTGAAGTAATTTAGAAAAATTGATTGCATGCATCGCGATGCATCGCAATGCATCGAGATATCGAATCGAAGACGTGATAATCGTAATCGTAATCGAATCGAATCGTGAGACCAGTGAAGATTCACACCTCTAATAGAAGCGCACTACACTGGATCAGGACGTGCGTTTTTCTGTTGGAACCGTTGCGATACGTCGAACGCCCTAGTAGGAGAAGTGGTCAGAAAATGCGCTAAGAAGAAGAAGAATACTTAAGAAGAACGGTAGTGTGATCATTTTGCAACCACACTAATAATACTTAAGAAGAACAGTAGTGTGGTCGCTTTGCGAGGGATGAACTAGTGGAAAAAAGGTGGGATAAAAGTGTACAGGGTTGGTATATTAGTAGAGGATGAACTGTCATGAGGAGTGTCAACAGTTGTAGGTATAAAGAGAGGCTCAGTGTAAAATGAATGGGAGATTTTCTAGAGGCAATTTTTGCCAGCTGCCATTGAGGCCAATGGGAAAAGAAGAAAGGAAAAAAAGAGGGATGCGGTAAAGCGAATGAATAATCGTTTAAAAGTAATTCTTTGCAACCACACTAGTAATACTTAAGAAGAACGGTAATGTGGTTGTCAGTGCCCAATCCGTGGCGGCTGCCTGATCGGTTCCGCGCATGCACGCGCATTCGCCCTCTGAGAAGTCGCCATGTTCCTGCCCGATCAGTCCCAGGTTGTAAAAGCAGTCGTAAAAGAAATAATAATAAAAGCATGGATTTAAGAAATAAAAAGAACACTCAATCATGTCATTTAGAAAACACAAGTAGTTTACAAATTATTAATATTACACAGAAAGAACTTAAGAGAAACTAAATAAACATAAATCACTATAATTACTGAAATAACAGGATAAACTGAAATTACATTCATGCTAAACATTTGGCCTCCACTGTATACATTTTTTTAATTTTTAAGTGTTTAAAGGCAGTGTTATATTGTTATATAAAATTAAATTAATATATATACACAGGATATGTATCTATCTGAAAATATTATGTATTTTTTTGACTGTTTAAATACAATCGTGCTATATACATACATATAGGGACTTGTCATTGTGACAAGGTACGTTAAGGAGGTGATATGTCACCACCTTAACGTATCTTGTCACAATGACAAGTCCCTATATTATATTTGACTGATATTTATCTTACCGTAAAACATGTTTAAAGGCTTTTTATCTAATTCTCTAATTAAGAAAACAGAATTCACAATGAAACGGCTGTTTGTAGCTATTGTTATGTGTAGCTAACTTTAGCCAGTATTCTAGTCTAATTGTATTTGTTAATATTCCATAAATTCTTTAATTTTGCAGGGAATATGCCTGTAACATGTTTTAATTAACATGTTATTATGCAGATTATTACACCATCTTGCCCTTTGAAAGTCCAGTCCAAACAATCTGTTCTGCTGCAGATCCTCCGCGCTGACAGTATTTACTTATTTTTGGAAACTGTAATTTGCTGTTGCTTTTTAAAAATGGTCAAATAGAGTGAATGGACGTAACTCTTGTCTGTCACGGCTCTGACATAAACCTTTTTACGTATTTTATTCGAAAAACATGCGTGAAAAATCACATATTTTGGAATTGTACACCATTCCATACAAGACAAGCTAGCATGAGGGCAGTATAAAGCTCGCGAACATTCCACTGCATGCTCAGACTTATGGCACAAGAATAATGCCATATGCAAGCATGAAGGTAGAATCAGTTTTGCAAAAACAACGCCACAGAAAAGTAGCAACGCTTGTGTTTATGCAACTGATGTACTAAAATGTAGTAAAACTGACAATTTACAAATGAGATCGCACAGAAGTGTGATCAAGATCACAATTTTATTACCATTATAGTGCAGCCCTATAATGACCTTACATGGAACTTACTGGTTACTGTGATGCAAGTAACAAATAATAATATAAAATAATTTATTAATAAATGTTCACATATATGTGGCATTTATTCTTCTGTTGCTAACTTTAAGACAGAAAACTTTAAGTGCAGAAAACAACAGTAGGCAGGCCAAATAGCTCAAGTAGGAGGAAGAACAGGCAATGTGAGGTCAAACAAACAAAGAAACAAACAAACAAATAAATAAATAAATAAACAATACAAGTAATTATTTTTTATTTATTTCACATTCAGCGTGTGATGGAGATTATGGCTCCCAAACAAAAGCATTTGGCTCCTAAATATTTTTGTTAATGATCCAAAGAATTAATCCAAAATGAAAACAGCGATTAGACATCATACTAGGGAGGGGCTGAAATTAATCACATAATCGATGCAGGCGTGGACGATTCTGCATCAATGCAGTGGCAGACCATAATTGATTATAATAGGGTTTTTATCGCGGTCTTTATGAATAATGAATTTAATGCAAATATCTAAAAAGGTAATAGAAAAAAATCCCCCCCTCGTCCCTTAGTCTGAGTGTTGGTTCATGGGACAGAACCAGTTGAAAACCACATAATGACACTGTTACATCTTAAACGTTTTAGTTAAAAAGAACATCCCAGCAGTAACTATGGCTGCGCGATCTGTGCAATGTGAAGTAATGTAGAAAAACTGATAGGATGCATTGAGATATTGCATCATTGTAAAGTCTCTTCATATAGAATATGAGGTCCATTGTTAGTAAAAGAGAAGATTGTTATTGATTTATATTCTGAGGTCAGGAATAAAAATGCCAAATGCTTGTTTTGTGATTTGATCTTTGTCACATCTTAATGAGTGATTCTGCTTCTCTTTGTACTTCTGACTGGTCAAGTCAAGTGGTCAAGTGTTATCTTTATGGGAAGGCAGAAAAAGACTCACCAGAACAGAACCATATGAGGTCTCTGCGTATGAAGATGGTGAGGTAGAGCACACCATGTGCAGCTGCATAGAGCATTACATAATACGGGCCCAGCGTTTCCTGCAGCCGGATCTCCCATTCCCTCCTGTTAACAAAGAGAGTTTTAACAACACACAAGTTACTCTGAGAAAGAAATAAAGCAATACAAACACCTAGTTACTCACCTGTCTGGGCAACCTTCCTGAACACCAATGATATAGAAGTCTTGCGCAAATTCAGTGTCTGTCGGGAGCAACAAGTCATCCAAGTTGTTTGGAAGCTCCTGCAAATTACATGCAACATTAATCTATAATGAAAAACTTCTGAAAATCCTGAATATATGTCCCTAGACCATACTGAGCCCAAGTGTCACCTACCTTTTCCCCTTGCATATTCCATGTTGTAATATATACCCCCACATGCCTGTCGGGAAAATAGCGGTCCAGCTCCTCTGCCCCAAGTAAAGCTCCGTGACCCATTACGCTGCCCTCCAGAAAGCTCCTGAAATCACGTCCAAGGAGATGTATCTAAACGGTTTTCATACTAATGACAGCCTGAACATTTTCTTGTGTTCACAATGTGAAAGTCACTCAATTCACTTCTTCAATACAACGCTCCACCTGCCAAAGCAAGTTCCGCTAAGCCTAACTTAAGCTTTACGTAGAGTATTAGTTTACTACTAGAAGACTAGAAGTCTTAATGTTTCAGAATGAATAAGGGACCACTCCGTTCTGAGGCATGTGATAAGAAAAGTGTCCTAGTAACCCAGGCCTAATCCTGTTGCATTAAGAATGCTTTAATCTCTTCATTTCTCCCTTCATCAAACATCTTAAAAGACACATTAGGTTAGGTCTCACTAATACACTAAAACACTCTCCTGCAAACAATAAGAACCCACAACATCCTTTAAAAAATGTATCCTGCAACAGTGTTAGCAATTTTACAAACTTAAATTTTTTGAACATTGCAACCAACATGTCCCTAAGCAAAACAAAAACACTGTAAATGTTCATAGCTTTTGAATGTAGCAAAGCAAAGATCATGTTCAGTTGCACTGTTCTTTTGTGAAGCATTAACACGGCCAACTAAAGAGAGTAACGCACCATCAGCAGAACAGGACAACAGTCATGGCAACGGTTGGCAACGTATAGGGTTTGTTCTAACACATTCAAATATCACTAAGGCATCTCAACGGAAGTGAGTGACGTGGCAGAGTCTAAATCCTACGAGAATGCAACAGTGAAGCCCATCAAAAACAAGGCTGTCAAGCAATTAAAAATTAAATGGAAAAAGCGCCTGTACCTGTTCCTCACATCCTTGGGTCGAATTGGGTTCAGTGCACTGAGGGTAGACTTCATGGAGTTGACCGAGGCCCTGTCCGACACCATGTTCTCTAAAAGCCGGCTGTCACTAAAGTTCCTTTGTAACCTGTCGGCCAGGTCCCCTTTCCCATAATCCAAACAATCCCTGTCAATCCGATTAGTGGTCCTTAAGGACATGGAGGCAACGCTATACTCCAGACAGGGGTATGCTCCTGAAGGCTGCAGAGGGGACAGGATGATTTTGGATGGCTTTGGGTTCAGCTTGGCCTTGCAAACTTGCTCCTGAGGATACTTGTCTGCCTCAGGAAGGCTGTTACATCGGTACCTGAATGGTGGGGAATCCCTGGCCGACTGGCTTAAGTGTCTACCTCCAAATGTCTGACCATTACTTAAAGCCACACAGCCACTTAAAGCAGGAAGCCCCTGGTCTTCCTTCAGGGAATCTGTGGAGGAACCCGCCTCGGTTGGCTCTGTGAGGTTTTCCTCACTGCTCCTCAATCGTCTTCCCCGTACCTTTTCATCCAGCAAAGTGTTTTTACTCCCTCCTCTCAGGCCTGGAGGTTTGGGGATGGAGGGTGGATGAGGCTGGTACAGACTGAGTTGTGTTTTCTGGGTGTGTTCATCTTGAGGTGTTGGGGGAGTTTCACTAGCTATGTCCTTCTTGCTGGCTGGTTGTTCAGGCCTAACTTCAACAGGACTGAATGGGACGATTTTCTCTCCATTCTCACTCATCCTACTGTTATTTGCTTTCAGAGGCAAAGGAGTGGCATGCCTTCCAGAAGTGCCATGTCGTCTTGCTGCCTGGCGTGAGCAGGTTTACAAACTCACAAACTGCTTTTTTACATAGCCTGACCTAATGTCCAACTTTGACGACACGAATTAAACCTAGAGCTTGGTACATTTAGCAAAATGTTATCTAGTCATTCTTTCTGACAACGTTTTAAGTTATAAAAAGGCCACGTGTTTCGCCGACAACAACCATAGCACAAAGTAAGATCTCGTTATATTTTCAGTAGGTCCACTAGCTCGTATACTAGCAAAACGCTAACGCTAAATGGCAACGCTGTTGTTAGCTATCATGCTAAAACCAGCTGTGCCACATAACGCTACGTCTACTTCCATTTCGTGCTGCAAACAGAACCAGGTCGCGGTGTTCAATACAGAAATTTGACTGCGAGAGACGCGCATTCTATACTGTTGTTTGAAAACGCAGCATGTAGCAGCATCTTGTCATATCGATCTCCCTTAACCCTAACCAACATTTCCCTTTACTTCCTTAGCAACGCCAAACCAACGAGTTTCCAAGAGGGAAGCGGCGGGCCGCCGTGGTTTATCGCACAGCGCCGCCAATGCTGATTTTGTGTTAAACGCTTCTCATAAACACGCATAATTTATCCAAAATGTGTGGGGAGAGTTAATTTCAAATATGCTTTATATAGTCTCACATTAGACTTCAACCACATAGCAGTTGTAAGTTGTAAAAGTACACTTATCCCTTGCCTGTGACTAACAGTAGGTCTTGTGTCTTACATATTCAAGGCAAAATTGTGATTTAAGTACCCTAAAATGTTTTTTATTCCGAAATTGGTTTCATGTGCTGATGTTGCAATGCACACTGGAATAAATAAGAAGAACAAGAAGAATAAGAAGAGCATTATAATATCTGAAGATGTCTGAACATTTATCTATTGAATTCCCAATCGTGAATAAATAAATACCTGGAGTAAAGATGTGGAATGTAAAAATATATGAACTCTTTTAAAATTGTTTGTATAGCGCAATGTCAGTTTTTAATTAGTAAAATGTCTGCATGACAAATACTTTGTGCATAAATATGACAAAGAGTCTGTTCATTATAACCCTAACTTTTTTTCTTTACATTTAAATGGTTTATTATTAATAACAAGTACTCACTTAGCTTTCATACCTATATAAATTAATAATGTAAAATTGTACATTATCACACAATCACACTATATGACAGTCATACTGTTAAAAAGAGTCCAGGTAATCAGACAGCTGCTGCTCTAATCGAATCTGTATTCAGCAGGTGACCTTTCAAAAAGTGACCCTTCATCTTTGGGTTTTCTTCTTAAATATACTCTATGCAAGAAGTACATTATGACAGCATTATTGTAAAAATTAATGTGTATGTTAATGTGTCTGATAAGGGTAACAGCCATTGTTGGTAATATTAGCATTTTGTTGGTGGATCATTATATTATAAAAGCAGAAATAATTACACCTAGGGAGATATTGTGGTTAGTATTTTACCTGAGAATCCTGGAGACGCTCATATAATGTAGTATTTCCAGGAGTTTCTTTGAGTCTGGCTTAAGTTTTGAATCTTTCAGAGAACATATTGCACCATGTTTATTAATAAAGTATGAAGCAGTTTTAATGCAAATCCTGAAATTTTACATGTTTCAAAGAGCGCCGCGCTACTGATTCGACTGACACGAGTGCCCCAGTCTATCAAGATGTTTCAACTCTGTAGGAAATTCTTAGGATACTTCTTTTAACTGTAGGCTTTGACATTTTAGCAACTATACTTGCTATTATGGCCGTATTGATCTTGTAATGAGTTTGAAATGATTAAAAGAGGTATGTACATGATGGGGTTTATATTTTAGTCATGGTGTAGTTAGGACTCGATGGATTTGGGTTAATGGAGACATAAGATTCGTGCCTCGTGAGTTATTTTATGGATCCGGGTGTATTCATGATCATTAGTATCTGCTAACGTTAGCAGTATATTAAACATAAGCAGGGCAATGCACACGCATCTGACTGTCTTCACACGCTCCCACGCCATACCTCCGATTTCTCACGCCGAAAATCAATTTTATCTATCTCAGCTAGGTTGCCCATTGCGTCGGGCCAAACACCACTTGCGATCGATCAATTATGCCTTACGCTAGTGATGTGTCGTTCGCGAACGAGCCGGCTCTAAGAGCCGATGCTTTGAAGTGAACGAGAGGAGCCGAAGCTTCAGCCGCTCCTGCTCAGCTCTGCTGAAAATCCAATCGGCAGGGGCGGGACTTTATTTATATAAGCAGACAAAACATTGGCTCATAATGCCGGCTCGTTCACGAACGACACATCGGACTAGGATCGTACCATGATGTGAAAGTAGGAAGACTTTGCATTGTCGCTACATCGGTCCCCTCAGAAAGAGTCTTCTCAAAAACAGGACAAATAATCACGGAGAGGAGAAATCGCATCAGCCCGTCTAAGCTGAGGCATCTGGCATTTCTGAATGCCAACCTGGCCTAAAAACTTTTATTCAAAGAGTCATAGTGTTGTGTTGTTGTTGAGTTTGGCCTTTATTTAATTTGTTTGCTGTGGTTTTGTGTTTTGTTCATTTAAAGCTTTTATTAAAATGTTAAACAATAGTAACGGTGTATTTTTTGTAATAAAAAAATCCATAAAAACACGTAATGTCTGAAAACAATGAATAAGAAATTGCTTATACACATTCATAATTGCTTAATTAGGCTACAATATAAGCATCCAAGCGATACTAAACGAAGAGCCATTCGGGAGCCGTAGGAGCCGGCTCTTTAAAGAGAGCCCATCCAAAAGAGCCGAAGCTTTGAAAAGAGCCGTAGTTCCAATTACTACCTTACGCACGGCTGAACAGGCAGCGAGGTGTTCCCTCCTGTGCACACTCCTCTGTGGTAGGTGGCGCACCTAATGATGCTGCACTCGTCAGCCGCTTTTCCAAAAAAAAAAAAAAAACTCCAGCCCCTCTTCAGAATTCACGCGCTCGCTTCGTTTTTGACGGTCGGCGACGTTTCGAAATAACTTTGACACTTTGGCACTTTGACACTTGTGAAACCTGCAAATAATTTGTGACTTCGTTTTGAGTTTTACACACTAGATGGCGACATCAGCATTTCTGACCAGCACCGCTTTTGTCACGTTTCCTGTTTGCGTGTGAAGAAGCCACGTAGTCGACCCAAAGAGCGGAGTCCACGTCAGTACGCAAAAGTAGCACGTCTCGATAAGTTCACGTACTATTAAGTGCATTGATGGCCGATTTTGAACGCAAATGTAGTCCGACGATTTTACCGATTAAAAAAACATTCGGATAGGCGAGCAATGCGTCGCAGTCACGATAACGGCGGCCTCACTATAGAGTTAATAGATATCTCGTCACAATAATTTGACTGATTTAAATTCCTAACCTTACAATACGTTACAGTGCAATAGGTGTTCAGTTAATGCCCAGGAAAGAGTAGTAGACAATGAAAAGATTTATAATTCAAACACTTTTACCAACATTAACAAAAATCCACAGAGAGGAGATGTCCGGTGCTGTTCCACCCGCCACGTCTACGCGGAAATTGGTACGTGAAGTTTGTGAATTTAATTTAATGGAACGTCAGACTCTACAGCTCACACACATGTCGCAATCATATAATAAACATGATCAGATTTTAATATTTAAACCTACTTCTAAGTCTGTGTATGGAAAATTGAGAACAGTCCGGTTGTCCACCGCAGTTAAGTCAGCAGTGGGTTCGATATTCGCCAGACATTCACAGATCTTCCCTCTGTTTTCTCTATTAAACCATAACAGGATCTAGCAATCTCCTCATTCACAGAATCGAGTATGTTTGTGAAATTACATGATCACCTTGGTAATTCAATTGCTACCACCAATAAATTGTGAAAATGCAAAATATTCCAGACCCTCTTTAGAATTCACGCGCTCGCTTCGCTTTTTACGGTCGGCGACGTTTCAAAATAAAGGTCCAGAATGGAATACTATAAAATAATGTCTTTTAGCTTGTGGTCAAACGACAAGTGTAAACCTTTGTATATCATGCACTTTGACACTTGTGAAACCTATAGATAATTTGTGAAATTAACTTAAATCCCTTATTTCCTTTAGTTCCTATGGAGGTTGAACATATAACATCCTGTTGCTTCAAAACCAGAGAATGTAGCAGCTAATTTCTCACTTTCAGTGATTATATTTCTTGAATATATATTTTTAAAACATTAAACTTAATTTAACGTTTTGAAAATGTATATTAATGTATTGTTTTAGTATGTTCAGTGTTTCACATGTGTGCTTTTGTTTCATAAACATTATTCAAATGTTCTCAACGTTTTTCTAACTGGAGTTGTATTGCAGAACAGAAAGACATGGTATGCAGAATTATATTTTCATCGCTGAATTAAAAATTTTGTTTGTAATAAATTACTTTAGCTGCTTCATGACACAGAAGAGCTCATTGTGGCGGTTAATTTCTGGTGCTAAGGCTGCTGGGTACATTCCAGTACAGAAGGACCATGAGGGGGCAGAACAGTGAGGAACAATAAAAAAGACCCTATATGCTAATCTAAAGTGCTGGTGGACTTCAGGGAGATGAAGTAGAGGACTAAACTATCTATCTTGGGGAGAGGGGCTAACATTGACAGTGACTGAATAATGGAATCTCACACATGCAAAGGCATTTTGTGTGCAAAACAGTGAATAAAAAAAATAATCACCATGAGCTATTGAAGTTCATTTCACAAATTATCTATAGGTTTCACAAGTATCAAAGTGCATGATATGTGTAGGTTGATATGTGCCCTTTGACCTCAAGCTGGAATTGAGGTGATAGAGCCTTTGGTTTTAGAGCAATACGATGCTGTATAGGAAATAAGGGATATAAAAAGTCAAAGTAAACTTTGTCATCTCTTCTATATATTGTACAGATATACTGAGAGATGAGAAGACGTGGCTCCAGTTTACACAGTGCAACAAGAAATAGAGAACAAAGAACAGATAAGGCACATGGAATAAACAATGTATAAATAAATAGGGCACAAAATATACATTTTAAGCTAAAAGTGGAAATTGACTGACAGTTTTCAATATGAAAGATTACGATATCCAGTCTATTAATAGAAGTGTATTCTTAAACAGTCTGACTGAAATTTAAGTTTGTACAGATATTATAGCAGCATTGGAGAACCATTTTGTGCAATACTTTTCAATAATTTGTGCAGATATAGTTAGTTAAAAAGTGACCAGTGCATGTACATATACATATATACATGTTTAACGGTTGTGCAAATAGTAGAGGCAGTGCAAAAATTGTGTAATATTATGGCAATGTTGTAGCAATAGTAATACTGTACTGTGAAGGATGTGAGGGGTCGAGCACGATGCAGGAGGCCCTCCTGATGCAGCGTTTGTGAAAGATGTCCTGCAGCGACGGGAGAGACACTCCGATGATGTTGCGAGCTGCTTTGACAGTCCGTTGTAGCCGCCTGATATCGGCAACAGTGCTGTTACCAAACCAGATGGAGATGCAACTGGTCAGGACGCCGGTCTATGGTGCCCTTGTAGAACATGGTGAGGGTGGGAGGAGGGAGGTTGGCTCACTTCAGCCGTCTCAGGAAGCAGAGATGCTGCTGGGCCTTTGTGGTGATGGAGGTGGTGTTGGTGGTCCAGGTGAGGTCGTCTGAGATGTGAACTCCCAGGAACTTGGTGTTTTTTACAGTCTCAACCGTGGAACCGTGGATGCTGAGTGGTGTGTGGGTGGAGCGAGTTCTCCTGAAGTCAACGATCATTTCCTTGGTTTTGTCCACATTCAGCGACAAGTTGTTCTCACTGCACCAGGCAGTCAGCCGCTGAACCTCATCTCTGTACGCCGGCTCATCATTGTTGCTGATGAGCCCCACCACGGTCGTGTCGTCCGCGAATTTGATGATGTGGTTTGAGCTGTGCAGGGCAGTGCAGTCATGGGTCAGGAGTGTGAACAGAAGTGGACTGAGAACGTAGCCCTGAGGAGCTCCTGTGCTCAGTCTGATGGTGCTGGAAACGGTGCTCTGATGGTGTCACCGATTCGGACGGACTGAGGTCTCTCTGACAGGAAATCCAGTATCCAGTTACAGAGTGAGGTGCTCAGTCCCAGCTCACTCAGTTTCACGCACAGTTTTTGGGGAATGGTGGTGTTGAATGCTGAACTAAAGTCTATGAACAGCAATCTAACATAAGAGTCCTTATTGTCCAAGTGAGAGAGGGAAAGGTGAAGTGCAGAGGATATGGAGTCCTCAGTTGACCTGTTTGTGCGAGAAGCAAACTGCAGTGGGTCCAGTGAGTGGGAGTAAATTTCACAAATAATTTACAGGTTGCACAAGTGTCAAAGTGCATGACATGTGTAGGTTTACATGTGCACTTTGACCCCATGCTGAAATTGAGGTGATGAAGTCTTTGGTTTTGGAGCAATAGGATGCTGTATAGGAAATAAGGGATTTAAGTTAATTTCACAAATTATCTATAGGTTTCACAAGTGTCAAAGTGCATGATATGTGTAGGTTGACATGTGCACTTTGACCCCAAGCTTTGGTTTTAGAGAAATAGGATGCTGTATAGGAAATAAGGGATATAAGTGAATTTCACAAATTATTTACAGGTTTCACAAGTGTCAAAGTGCACAATATGTGTAGGTTGACATGTGCCCTTTGACCTAAAGCTGAAATTGAGTTGATGGAGTCTTTGGTCTTAGAGCAATATGATGCTGTATAGGAAATAAGGGATTTAAGTGAATTTCACAAATTGTGACCCGATCTGCCGTAATGAGTCGGAAGTCGGCGTTCTATTTATTTAGATACGGGCCGATTATGTTGAAAAACATCAAAAATATCAATTTTTCTTTTTTGGTCTTATATGAAAGAAAAGGTTTTCAAAATTAATCTCCCAAAGTTTCATCATGGAAATAATTGTGAATATAACTACAAGCAGTAATTACGGGGCCAAGCAGTTTGCAGCTTTATCAGTTATCAGATTGGACAAAAATCCAGGGACTAGTTCGAAAAAGATGAGTTTTCATTTTATGCAAATTAGTGAAAAATCAAATATGGCAGAAATAGATGCGAGGGTCTAAAAAATTCATCTTAACCCATGGAATAAGATGATATAAGATTTTTGAGAATCAGAAATAGGTTTTAAAAATAATTAGTAAAAATGCAATTTTTTTTTGGAAAAACGCCTTGTGGAGAAAAAATTGTAATACCTACAGCTTTGAAATTTGGCAGGTAGGTCCGGTACCCCACCCACTACTCAGGCAAAAAAAAACTGCACCAAAATAAGCTATTTTGCAATTTTCCAAAAAAATTTTGCATTGCCGTAGCTCTGATTCTCAAAAATCTTATATCATCTTATTCTTTGGTTTAAGACGAATTTGCATAAAATGAAATCCCATCTTTTTCGAACTCGTCCCTGGATTTTTGTCCTGTCCTGCATGCAACTGGTATCATTTGAATCCCAAGACACTCTTCTTTAATTATTATCGAGCACATTTTTAATTTAGGTCTTCATTTTTTTGTAATATGCAAATAAATGGGCTCAGCTTGGCGTAGGACTGCAAACCCATACGCCGAGTGTCATAGAAATTCGGCTCTGGGTGGGCAACAGCTTTGAAATTTGGCAGGTAGGTCCTTGACTCTACTGAGGAAAAAAAATTGCGCCACTTTGCCCATATTTTAACATTTCAAACATCACGTACTTCTAAGGCAAAAAAAATAATTGCACCACTCTACCACTTGGTGGCGCTAATAAGCTATTATGCGTTTTCCGTAATAATTGCACCACTCTACCACTTGGTGGCGCTAATAAGCTATTATGCGTTTTCTGTAATAACTTTTGAATCGTAGCTCCGATTCTTAAAAGTCATATATTATCTTATTTCTTAGGTCAAGACGAATCTTAATAAACCCTCATATCTATTTTTCCCATATTGGATTTTTCTTTAATCGGCATAACTAGTCAACTAGATCCTGGATTTTTATCCAATCTGCATGTAACTGGTATTATTTGAATCCCAAGGCATTCTTCTTTAATTATTAGTATATTTTTAATTTAGGTTTTCATTTGGCTTCATTTTTTTAAATAAATGTGCTTGGCTTCGTATAGTAATGCAATGCCACACACTGAATATCATAGAAATCTAGCTCTGAGTGAGCTACCGCTAATTTTCATTATATAAAATCGTATTATTTAAATCGCAGCATATTCTTCTTTAATAGTTATTTAGTACATTTTTCATTTACCTATTCATATGGCTATATTATGCAAATCACTACTTTGAAACAAATTCAGCAAGACATATGTTTGAACAAGGAAACTTTACTATAATTTATAGTTTTTAGACACTCTCTTATAGTAATTATTAAGCACATTTTCAGGTATTTCTTTATATGGCTGCAAAGCTTCACTTCAAAGTCGATATCCCACTTGTTGGCGCCATAATAAACTATTTTAAATTTAGCCGAATAATTTTTGAACCGTAAATACGTAGAAAAAAAGATGAAAGATATCAAATCTCAACATATATGTACTTCAATTCGTAAAAAACTGATAAAGCTGCAAACTGCATGGCCCCCGTAATCACTGCTTGCAGTTATATTTTTTAATTATTATTATTTTTTCTGCCTTAAAACGCAATGTGGAGAAAAAACTGTAAGACCTACAGCTTTGAAATTTGGCAGATAGGTCCGGCAAAAAAATTGCACCACTATGCCAGTTGGTGGCGCTATGATAAGCTATTTTGCGTTTTTCCTAGGGTTAGGGTTAAGCGTTTTGCCTAATAACTTTTGAACCATAGCTCAGATTCTCAAAAACATCATACCATCTTATTCCATGGGTCAAGCCGAATCTTTGTAGACCCTCACATCTATTTCTGCCATATTCGATTTCTCGCTAATTTGCGTAATATGCAAAACCATCTCTTGCGAATTAGTCCTGGATTTTTGTCCAGTCTGCATGCAACTGGTATCATTTGAATCCCAAGACACTCTTCTTCAATTATTATCGAGCACATTTTTAATTTAGGTCTTTTTATGGCTGTAATATTTAAATAAATGTGGTGGGTTTGGCATAGGACTGCAACGCCACACACCGAGTGTCATAGAAATCCGGCTCTGGGTGGGCTACAGCTTTGAAATTTGGCAGGTAGGTCCAGGACCCCACCCACTACTCAGGCAAAAAAATTGCGCCACTCTGCCAGTTGGTGGCGCTATAATAAGCTATTTTGCATTTTGCCTAATAAGTTTTGAACCGTAGTAAAAGGATGAAACGTGTCATTTTTCAAAGTCTGTCCACTTCGATTCGTCAAAAACTGATAAAGCTGCAAACTGCATGGCCCCCATAATCACTGCTTGCAGTTATATTTTATTTTAATGTTTGAATTCCCTTAAAGGTTTTAACCTTCGTAATGGCATGTTTACTGTTGGCTTTACCCCCTCTGGCTTGATCTGACATTTAAAGTCACTAGTTAATCACAGGGTGCGTTTCCCAAAACGTAGTTACAGACATCCCAAGTCTTCCGGAAGTTCTGGGAGTCTCCCATATACTGATAGCGGCTCCCTCATGCCCGCAAATTTAATTAAAAAGCTAAATTTGCATTTTGACCAGTAAAAATGCCAATACATATATCTGTTACTGACATTATTACTAGTTAAAATAATATATTCAAAATTACATTGTAGATATCTGAAGTTTTTGTTATCCGAAATGAGAATCATGACTAGTAACAACTGTATTGAAGATGTCTGAAATGAAAGTTTCTCCTAGTAAGAATTGATTTAAGATATCTGTAATGTTCATTGTAGATAGGAAGAATGTCATTTTGGATATCTAAAAGTCAAAACCCAATAGACATGAATGGGGAAAGTGACGTCATTTGTACTAGGAAGAATTGTATTTCAGATATCTGTAATGTTCATTGTAGATAGGAGGAACGTCGTTTTGGAAATCTGTAATGTTCACTGTAGATAGGAAGAATGTCGTTTTGGATATCTCAAAGTGAAAACCCAATAGACATGAATGGGGAAAGTGACGTCATTTGTACTAGGAAGAATTGTATTTCAATTCTGTAATGTTGATTGTAAATAGGAAGAACGTTGTTTTGGATATCTGGAATGTTCATTTTGACTGGGAAGAACTGAATTATGGATATCAGACATACATATCCAGTCTAGCTATTAAATGTTAAAAATGCTTATTAAAGGTTTTTAGATATCTTAAAGTTAGTTCTTCCTAGTACAAAGCTAATGTTGTATATCTTAAATTTCTGTTTGTATTAGTAAGAATGTGATTGAGGATATCTGAAAAAAACATTTTGACTAGGATGTATGCTACTTCGGATATCTGACATGCGTATCCAGTCTAGCTATGAAAAGCTAAACGGCTTGCCATAAGAGCAAGCAAACAAGAGCATGCTCGCGAGACAGTAGCGTGTGCATCGCGCACTTGAGAGAAAAATAATTGAAATGCGCACACGACAGACAGACAGAGAGATTAGCAACTCACATTGTTGTACGTTAGTAACTATGCTTTTGGGAAACGTTCCCGTTTAGTCAAAGCATTTTAAATTTGGAACCAATTATCTGAATAAACTACAACATGATTGCATGAGCCAGAAAAAGAAGATGATTTAAGCTGAAAAAAGGAACACAGGAAGCTAATTGTAAAGAATCCAAAATATCATCTACTATTAGAAAAATCAGCAAAACTATTTTTGTGCAGATCTTTCTTTTTTGTTTATTATTGGTAGTTAACAGGTTGTAATAGGGCTGAGCAATTAATTGAAAGTTAATCGAAATCGACATTAAGAACCTTTAATCGACATAATCTTGCACATGATGATTATTTCAATTATTCTTAAAGTACCATTAATAATAAAAACAGTATTCTCTTAATAGCATCTCCAGTCTGTTCATGTATCATCCCCTTAACAATAATACCACCGACCGCATGCGTTGAGACATGACTCTGCTACGTCACCTCCCTGTTTTCTTCAATTATTTTTAAAACACAAAATATGCACTCTCCCATCAGAAAAATATCCCAGCTTTAATTGCTGTTAATTATCAGTGAGCTATGAAAAAAGTCAGCCAAAAAGAAGAGTCGTTCATTAATCATAATCGAGGTAAAATATTCAATTAATCATGATACTGATTTCAGGTCGTATCCCCCAGCCCTGCTATAGACTACTATGTTTTCTGTTTGCTCTGGGCTATGATGAGCGAGCCTCCCATGTTCTTGGATTGAGTTACTGACAGGAATTTATTGAATATAGTTTGCCAGAATTTTGAATACATGTATAGGATTTCAGTATGTTGTGACAGTGCACTAAAAATAACTTGGTCCTATTTTTTCTTTGTAGTATTATTAGTCATAACTATTTTTATTTAATTTGTATTTTATGTATATATTTTGTATTTTTTGTTTTCAAGAGATTGTAGAACTGCACTACATTGCTGATTTTGTCTACTTGTGTTTACTATTTTATACAATACTTGAATATTATACTTTCAGTTATTTTAAGGGAAAGTTTACATTTGCTGTTCTTTATGTGCAATAAAAGCTATGTGTTTCCAGAGTCAATGAGTAATCGTGTTAAATAATCGTGATTTTAGGATTGACCAAATTAATCGTGATTATGTTTTTTTCCATAATCGAGCAACCCTAGGTTGTAATGTGTATTTTTACATCCTACATATATAATTATGTAATATATAATTATGACAAAGTGTGTTCACGCAATGGGGTGGTTCTTTGTACCCTTTTATATTTTATGGTGCTTTCTGTAGTTTGTATCAAAAAGCTGTGTGTGTCTGTGTTTCATACCTGGCAAGCTGGTTTTAGATGGTGGGAATTTTACCTGCTTCTAACCAGTAATGTGATCTGGAAATAACCATAATGACTGTCTGATTGTTCTGAATATTAATGGTTAATGTTGAATCTGAATAAACAAATCTGCCTCAGAAGCTGCATCCAAATTCAAATTTATTTATATAGTGCTCTTAACAACAGTCATTGTCACAAAGCACTTTACATATAACTGGCCTAAACCCCCCAACAAGCAAGCTTGAGGCGACAGTGGCAAGGAAAAACTCCCTCTAGTAGGAAGAAACCTTGAGAGGAACCAAGACTCGGAGGGGGACCCCATCGTCCTCTGGGCGATCGGGCGCACGAACATTTAATGTACGACAAGCAATAGATCAAGATGAGTTGTTAGTTTTTTAAAGAAGCAAAGATACAAAAAAAAAAAAATAGTCCAAGGGATATTTCGAATCATGGGTTGTTGCTGGGACACTTGCAGGACCCTCTCAGCAACATTAACCTGAAATCAGTTCAGTATTGTGCTGCTACGTCAGTAGACGTCCATAGGGTCCAATCCCAGTTGGTTTCACGATGATGTTCCCATGGAGTCCTGGTGCAGGTTCAGTGGGTCAGAATCAGCTCGGGAGGGTTGACAAGGTCAAGCGTCAGCTCAGGACGTCTCCAGAGATTCCTGGTGAGTTCAGCTGGTCAGCGTCAGCTTGGTAGGGTGGAGATGGTCAGCGTCAGCTCAGAGCAACTCCATAGAGTCCCAATGAGGGTTCGGTCAGCCAAGCGTCATCCCGGGATCAGCTCGGGAACAGCTCGGAAAAAGAAGAAGAGAGAGAAGAAAGTTAAGTGCCCTAACCTAACCTCCGGCAATGCTAGAATAACTATGGCAGCCTAGCTAAGAAGGGAGAGCTGGAAGGTAACACAGACATGAGGGCTTCCAGGGGTCTCGGCATCACACCAAACCACCGTCTGCAAACTTGAGCGATCAGCAAGAGTGGTAGGATGACAGCATCAATCCCCCCTTTCACCTTTAATCTCTAATGACCATGAACCCCCAGATCTCGCCTTTAACTAAGAAAAAGGGAATTGTGCTTATTCTTGAATGTCTCATCTTTTTCAGGTTGTGGGACTTGGTAACCCTGGAATGAATAGGTCACGGCACAACGTTGGTATGGCCATGATCACAGTGCTAGCTGAGCGTCTGGGAGTAGCTGATCAGTGGAGGTCAGACAGAACAGTGTCGGGAGAGGTCATCATTTCAGGCTACCAAGGCACAGAGCTTGTTCTTCTTTCCCCAAAGTTACCAATGAATGTCAATGGAGTGAGTGTGGCTAAGGCAGGTGAGTGTGATGGGTAAGAAACACATGAATAATATTTATAATAATTAGGGCAGCTTAATATATTGTTTCAGCAACATTTTGCTGGTTCATTCAAAAGAAAACGTTTTTCATTTAACCTGACTAATTAAGTTTACCTGATTCTTGGATAAAGAGAAAGTGTAATTCACACTAAAACATACAGTACTGTGCAAAAGTTTTAGGCAGGCGTGAAAAATGCTGTAACCAAAGAATGCTTTCAAAAATGGAAGTGTTAATCATTCATTTTCATCAATCAACAAAATGCAGTGAATGAACAAAAGAGAAATCTAAATCAAATCAATATTTGGTGTGACCACCCTTTGCCTTCAAAACAGCTTCAATTCGTCTAGGTACACTTGCACACAGTTTTTGAAGGAACTTGGCTGGTAGGTTGTTCCAAACATCTTGGAGAACTAACCACAGATCTTCTGTGGATGTAGGCTTCCTCACATCCTTCTGTCTCTTCATGTAATCCCAGACACACTCGATGATGTTGAGATCAGGGCTCTGTGGGGGCCATACCATCACTTCCAGGACTTCTTGTTCTTCTTTACGCTGAAGATAGTTCTTAATGACTTTGGCTGTATGTTTGGAGTCGTTGTCCTGCTGCAGAATAAATTTGGGGCCAATCATACGCCTCCCTGATGGTATTGCATAATGGATAAGTATCTGCCTGTATTTCTCAGCATTGAGAACACCATTAATCCTGACCAAATCTCCAACTCCATTTGCAGAAATGCAGCCCCAAACGTTCAAGAAACCTCCACCATGCTTCACTGTTGCCTGCAGACAGTCATTATTGTACCGCTCTCCAGCCCTTCGACGAACAAACTGCCTTCTGCTACAGCCAAATATTTCAAATTTTGACTCATCAGTCCAGAGCACCTGCTGCCATTTTTCTGCACCCCAGTTCCTATGTTTTTGTGCATACTTGAGTCGCTTGGCCTCGTTTCCACGTCGGAGGTATGGATTTTTGGCTGCAACTCTTCCATGAAGACCACTTCTGGCCAGACTTTTCCGGACAGTAGATGGGTGTACCTGGGTCCCACTGGTTTCTGCCAGTTCTGAGCTGATGGCACTGCTGGACATCTTCCGATTTTGGAAGGGTAATAAGCTTGATGTGTCTTTCATCTGCTGCACTAAGTTTCCTTGGCCGACCACTGCGTCTACAAACCTCAATAAGACAAATAAAAAATAAAATAAAATAAGAATGTCATACAAATACAAACTTAAAATAACTTAAGAATAAGGAGATAAGGGAAGGAGATAAAAAAGAAGATGAACTACTACTTATATACATATATGGTATATAACATAAGGTGCAATGGGTGCAGTGTGTATTGTTTTTAAAGTGCCAAGTGCATCTGCACAGCAAATATTGAACCGTAAATGTCAAAAGTAGAAATGATCATACAATGAGTTGAGAGCCAGTATGGAATTACAAATAAACTATTTAGAAAAAGACCTTGTTTAGAAAACGGATAGCCTGAGGATAGAAACTCCTCCTCTCCTCTTGTCGCTCTGTTGATGGTGCGGAACCTCTCCATGATGGTGCGGAACCTTCTGCCTGTTCTGTGTGACGATGCTCTCCACAGCGTCGGAATAGAAAGCTTTCAGAGTGGTAGGGGAAACCCCAAACTTCCTCAGCTGTCTAAGGTGGTACAGATGCTGCCTTGCCTTCTTGACTTGAACATTAATATGTTCCATCCATGTCAGGTGATGTAGACGCCAAGGTATTTGAAAAAACACACCTTATCCACTGGAGCACCGTTGATGGTGAGGGTTCTATAGTCACGATGTCTCCTGCTGAAGTCCACCACCAGCTCCTTCGTCTTGCTGACGTTCAGCTGGAGGCAGTTTTCCTGACACCAGAGTGCCAGATTCTCCACCTCGTCCATGTAGGCCGTCTCATCGTTGTTGGAGATTAACCCCAACACCACTGTGTCATCCGCAAATTTGACAGTGTTGTTGGAATTGTAGGTGGCCACGCAGTCCGAAGTGTAGAGTGAATACAACAGCGGAGAAAGCACACACCCTTGAGGAGCTTCTGTGTGGTGGTGATGCTGCTGGAGACACACCTGCCTGCCCGCACCACCTGAGATCTGCCTGTAAGGAAGTCCAGCACCCACGTGCACAAGGGGTTGTTGAGTCCTAGCTCTCTCAGCTTGGTAAACAGTCTATAGGGCACTATTGTGTTGAATGCTGAGCTGTAGTCGATAAACAGCATTCTCACATAGTTTCCCTGTTTCTTGTCCACGTGGCTGAGGGTGGTGTGAAGGACGTGAGAGACGGCATCCTCTGTAGATCGGCTGGAGCGGTATGCAAACTGGAGTGGGTCTATGGTGCTTGGGATGGAGGAGGAGATGATGTTTTATCAGTCTTTCAAACACCTTCATAACTACCGATGTCAGTGCAACAGGGCGGTAGTCATTCAGGCATGAAGGTTTTTTGTTCTTGGGTATGGGGACAATGGTGGATTTTTTGAAGCAGGTGGGGACCACGGACTTCGCCAGAGACTCGTTGAAGATGGAGGTGAGCACACCTGACAGTTGGTCAGCGCAGCAGGCGCCCGTAGATGCCGTCTGGACCCGCCGCCTTTCTGGTGCTCTGCGATACTGATGACGCGTTCCTCGCTGGTGATGTCACCGTCCTCAGTCGTCGGTCTGCTGGTATCGATAGCCGCGAATTGATCTGTCCATCCATGGCTTCTGGTTAGGGAAGGTTCTAACTCTCACCGTTGGGATGACTTCACTCACAAGCTTGCTAACAAAGCTAACTGCTACATCCGCAAACTTCTTGTCATCTGCGCAGGCTCGGAACATGTCTCAGTCTACATCATCGAGCGTGTCCTGCAGCGTAGCCTCCGATTGGGCAGACCAGCGTTGCACCTCCCTCATGACCGGAGCCTCAGTAAAGCACAGAATGTTACAGTCCCTCATTTACATTTACATTTACAGTATTTAGCAGACGCTCTTATCCAGAGCGACTTACAACAGTGCTTTGTAGTCCACAACTGTTCCTAGATCCATAAGCTATGTCGACATCTGTAGTTAAACCAAATTACCACAGACTAAGTTTTATACTTTAACGAAAGAAAACGGGTTGGAGGAAAGAAGTTCAGACAGACACACGTTAGTGGGTTTTTTTTGTTTGTTTTTTTTTTAAATAAAAGGTTTACATAAAAGGTAAATTAGTCCCCTAGATACTCTTTGAAGAGGTGTGTCTTCAGACGACGTTTGAAGACAGCAAGGGACTCAGCCGTTCTAACGGCAAGCGGAAGTTGGTTCCACCACTGAGGAGCCAGCACTGCAAAGAGTTTCGATGCATGTTTTCCTCTTCTCTTAAGTAGAGGTGGTTCCAAACGAGCAGCAGTTGATGCTCTCAGAGGACGAGAAGTGACACGTTGTTTAATAAGTGCTGATAGGTAATGAGGTGCAGATCCATCCTTGGCCTTGAAGGCAAGTGTTAGGGTTTTGAACCTGATGCGAGCAGCCACAGGGAGCCAGTGCAGGTTCCGCAGCAGAGGTGTGGTGTGTGTGAATTTAGAAACGCTGAAGATAAGTCTTGCAGCTGCATTCTGGATCAGCTGAAGTGGTCGTGTTGCTTTCATTGAAAGTCCAGCCATTAGAGAGTTACAGTAGTCCAACTTAGAGAGAACCAAGGACTGGACGAGAAGCTGAGTAGCCTCGGTAGTGAGAAAGGGGCGGATTCTTCTGATGTTGCATAGAAGATATCTACAGGACCTAGTGAGGTTGCTAATGTGTGAAGAGAATGACAGTTCGTCATCCAGAATGACACCAAGGTTTCTTGCCGTTTTTGAGGGGATGATAACAGAGTTATCCTCATGTCGCATTGGAAAGTAACTCTGGCCCGAAGATCATCCAACTTGTTGTCCAGTGACTGAACATTAGCCAGCAGTATACTCGGCAGTAGTGTGCGGTGAGCTCGCTCTCTCATTCCGTTGCGGACACCGCTGCGTTTCCCCCGGCGCTTCTTTGTTCTGGTGCATTTTTTTTTGCCTGAGTAGTGAGAGGGGTACCAGACCTACCTGCCAAATTTCAAAGCTGTAGCCCACCCAGAGCCGGATTTCTATGACACTCAGTGTGTGGTATTGCAGTCCTATGCCAAGCCCACCACATTTATTTGCATATTGCAGCCAAATGAAGACCTAAATTAAAAATGTGCTCAATAATAATTAAAGAAAAATGTCTTGGGATTCAAATGATACCAGTTGCATGCAGATTGGATAAAAATCCAGGGTCTAATTCGCAAGAGATGGTTTTGCATATTATGGCGGAAATAGATGCGAGGGTCTATAAAGATTCATCTTAACCCAAGGAATAAGATTATATAAGATTTTTGAGAATCGGAGCTACGTTTCAAAAGTTATTAGGCAAAATGCAATTTTTTTGGGAAAAACGCAAAATAGCTTATTTTGGTGCATTTTTTTTTGCCTGAGTAGTGGGTGGGGTACCAGACCTACCTGCCAAATTTCAAAGCTGTAGGTCTTACAGTTTTTTCTCCACAACGCGTTTTAAGGCAGAAAAAAAAAAAAAAAAAATCAACACGATTCCAATAGGGTTCCACGCAGTGTTCCACTGCATGGCCCCCTAATAATACTACTACTACTAATAATAATAATAGTTTTTATTTTTATTTATTTATTTTCATCTTTTTGTTTTTCTGTGTACAGCCAGAAAATTTTCTATCAGCCCTGAGCACATTTTCTTGGTTCATGATGAACTTGAGAAGCCACTTGGAAAACTTGGCCTCAAAAATGGAGGAAGTGCAAGGTGAGATACGGTAAAAGTTTATGCTATATTTTAAGGGTTTCGTTTTACAGTGGGAATTTTGGGCTAATCACTTGTCACTGTTTTTTCTATGTTTGAGATTATGTTTAAATTACCTTTGGTTTCAGGGTTTAAAATGTTAACTTCTCTAATTTATTTATTGACAGGGGACACAATGGTGTTAGATCCTGTGTCAGTTGCCTTCACACTAATGTAAGAACTCAGTAAAACTCAGCAACCCCAGTAAAACAACAGTTTAGTTAATTGGCTTTAGAATTACAGACTTAGATTTTAAAGTAAGGTTTTATTTTTTAATAGTGTTTTTCATTTTTTTCCTTCTATAACAGATTATGCCACGGTTACGAATTGGTATTGGTCGACCCTCATGGACAACTCCTGTGGACAAGTATGTCTTAGGGTGCTTTTCTACAGAAGAGCAGAACATGCTGAGCTCTGTTCTGCAACAGAGTGTTGACTTATTGCTTGCACTTCTCTCTGAGCGGCCACTCGTGGTGTGTCCACCAGGGGGCAGGAACGCTACACACAAGACTCAAAAGAAGCCTTATTCTGCAACTTTACATTCTGCTGAAGGATAAAACCAGAACTAAAATAAACTTATTTTTTATCTGTTGATGATACTGTTTCATTATTTATTCATAACAAATCAATTAAAATGAAACATTTTCCCAAAATGTGTGTTTGGCACTTGCTCATTAACTCTGTATTAACAACTGTTAACAACAGCAGACTGTTTAAATAAATGAAACGTTATAATGAAGGGTTTATAGTTGGTACTTTAAAGTGTCAGAGACCTTAAGTGCCTCTTCCTACATTTAGAATTTTAACCACAGTGATTTAGGTTTCTGTATGCAGTGGAATGTGCAGAACAATACATATTGAATTGACATATTGAGTGTTTTAATTAACACATCTTGAATCAGCATCAGCAGGGGAAAATTAAAATAGTTTAAGTGCCTAATAGTAACACAATGCTGTTATATGTTGTGTAGTTTAAGATGAATGAATTATATTAGTATTATAGTTTTATATTATAATAAATACACTGGTAAAACTTAATGTCAGAACATAGAATGGGAGTTTTAAAAAAAACCATAAGACGTCTTCTATTTCTATTAGTTCCTATGTTATACACTGCAACATATACGAAAAACTAATAGAAATCGTCACCTTTTTGCAGTAATTACAGCTGAAGGTTCAGGTCATCCTCTCATGACTATTTTGGTATTTTTGTCTTTAGATATTTTGCCTATTTAGATATTTTTGTCACATACAGTCTGTGCTCCCAATAAAGATGTGTTTTAGATCTGGTGATAGGTTTAGCACTGTCATTGCTAAATTTGCTTCATACACCCGCTATATAAAGTGTTCTTGAAAAGAATTGCCTGAAGAGGGCAATACGTTTAATTAAATGGTACGAAGAAAATGAATGGAAATCTCCAGAATGAGTTTATGACAGATTTCATTCATTCATTATTCGAACCGCTCTCAGTCATACCTTACGGGGCCAACAGCTACAACCTACAGCTCCGGAAAAACAGTTTCGTTTTACAGTTTGTGGCTGTGTGAGTGTCTGTGTAAAATACACAAGTCAATGTTAATTTATAACTTTACCATGCTTATTTCAAAATTCCAGACATTTTGGAGTAGATTATCTTATCTATTAGCGTACTATCTGTTATGTTGCAAGTAAATGAACTTATTAATAAATGCTAGGCAGGAGGTAAAAAGAATCACACACAGAACAGCAATGTGGTACATTCTAACTCTCTGTATTCTTCTTCTCCTTTACAAAAAACCCATCATAACATATCGTCACACGGCGTCTGTCACCACCTATTGGCGAATGTATTGTAGTGACCCGCCAGTTAAACAGACACTGGAATGACTGTTTCCCTGTAACAATCGAGTTGTTGTTTTGGCCACAATTCACGCCGCCAATACCTCAATCAAGCTAACTTCTCCGACTCCCGCTCTCTCACTCCTCTTCAACCACGCACATGCAAACGCACACCCCTCCCATACTCCCATAAGCCATCTAACCCCAATCTCAATACTGATAATAAAAGTGCAAAAGAACAGAACAACAAACAATTCAACATTTTTAACAAATAACTTAAATGACAAAAACCCAATAACTAAGGTCACCACACTGCCCTCCCCATTATGAAGCCCCTCACCCACAAGGGAACACAATAAAGTCTTTAAGTCGGGCAGGCCTCCGTTTCTGTCTCTGTGGCCTTTTTGGGGCACTGCCTGGCTTTGAACCTGGGGACACAAGGGAAAGGGGGGTCTGGGGTAAGGGAGAAACAGGATTAGCGGTGTCAGTGGGTGTGAGGTTGGATTTGGGCACAGAATTTGGATCTGGGGAAGGCTCGGGGGGGTTGAGGGATTGGTTCCAGTTCAAATGAAAGGACAGCTGTACCCCTGTATGGAGCTAACCTATCCCGGTGGAGGGTCATCTACCTCACCCATCCGTTCTACAACTATATAAGGGCCCTCCCAGTGGCTGTCCACCAGCCCTTTCTTTCGCTTGGGTGTGAAAACCCAAACCAGCTCCCCAGACTGGAAATGTCTCCTCCTGTTTTTCAAGTCATAATATCGCTTATGTCGCAGGCCAGACTTCTCCAGCTGGTCTCTGGCAAAAGTGTGTGCACTGTCCAAGCGGTCTTGAAGTTTGTTTGCATACTCTGGGCCTGGCGGCCCAGTCGGAGTGTCCGGTGGCTTCCCATAAGCCAGCTCTGCATTTCTCTTCCCAACATCAGCAGTGCGGGGGTGCAGTTGGTGGAGCTCTGCACAGCTGTGGAGCTGTGTGCATTGCTCTGCGGATGCAGTGGAGTAGTGCATGCCCAGCCGGTCACACAGGGCGGCAAAAACCGTAGACTCAAAATTTCTGCCCTGGTCGCTGCCCTCAGCTGTGCCAAACCGAATGAACATGCTCTCCAACATCTGCCACTGTCTCTGCTTCCTGGTCTGGCAGGGCATAGGTTTCCGGCCGTTTGGTGAAGCAGTCCATTGCGCACAGCACATATTTGTTCTCTTTGTCAGAAACAGGAAAAGGGCCCATGACATCAACAGCCACTCTCTCCATGGGCACCCCTACTGCCCGCTGCTGAAGTGGTGCATGTGACTGGTCTGGGGACCCTTTATGTGCAGCACATACATCTTCCACATCATGCCTGTGCTGCCCCCAATAAAACCCCTGTCGAAGGCGGCGGAGGGTTTTAGCAGTCCCAAAGTGCACTGCCAGCCCCCCATGACATGTTCCCAGCACAGCATCTCTGGGAACCACAACTTGCCACCTCTCCTCCCCTGTGGCAGGTTCTTTCCATGCCCACTGCAGCACTGCATCCAACAAGTGTAGCGCACTATATTTGCACCACAGTCCCTTTGTGGCCACTGACTGCCCCGCCACCTCATCCCAGGACGGCCTCTGCCCACTCTAAACCCACTGACGCACTGGCCGCAGGTCAAAGTCCTCCTCTTGATGGCCGGCCCGTCCACCCTACAGCATCCATTACCTGCAGCATGCAGCATGTCGGCACAGTTGTGGCCTCCTCACCCTGTAGCTCTCTCTCTCTGGCATTCCTCCGATCACAGTAGTTGCAGCCAACAGCAGCACACGAGTGCCGGGATAAAGCATCAGAGTTGGTGAGCTGGGCAGCAGTCCTGTGCACCACGGTGAAGTTAAATGACTGCAGTTCTTCCAGCCACTGAGCCACCTGGCCCTCTGGCTCCTGGAATGACATGAGCCATTGCAATGCGGCGTGGTCACTGATGGTGAAGGGGTACTGCACAGGTAGTATCTGAAGTGGCGTGTGGGTGCCACAACAGCCAGCAGCTCTTTTCTGATCACACAATAGCGCCGCTCACTCTTGTTGAAGACCCAGTTAAAGTAAGCCACCACATGTTCCCCTTCATCCCCTATCTGAGAGAGTACTGCTCCCATACCAACATTACTGGCGTAACAGGTTAGGGTTAGCCTTAACCTTAACCCTGAAGCAGGCGGAAGAGGTGTGCGCCTATGCAGGAGAAGCCCTTTACAAATCTCCTATAGTAAGAGGCCAGTCCAAGAAAACTTTTAAGCTGTTTTTGGTTGGAAGGTACTGGCCAGTCTCTAATTGCCTGAACTTTCTCTTCAAGCATACTGATGCCCACGCTGCTCACCTTGTGGCCCAGGAACTCAACTTCCTTTTGCATAAAGTGGCACTTATCGGGGTGCAATTTCAATCTTGCCGCCGCAATCCTGCCCAGCACCAGCCTTAGTGAGACTAGGGTGGCTTGGAAGGACCCCCCGTGGACGAGTACTCAGAGTGGGGAACATTGGCCATCACACTGTTCATAAGTCTCTCAAAAGTTGCTGGTACATTGCACAAGCCAAAACTTAGCACCTTAAACTGCCAGTGCCCCCTGCCAATGCTAAATGCGGTCTTTGGTCTGGACTCAGGTGTGAAAATGTCCACTGCGCAGATCAAGGGAGGAAAAGCAGGAGGAACCTGACACAAGGTCCAGTGTGTCATCAACTCTTGGGAGGGGGTAGCAGTATTTTCTTGTCACTTTGTTCAGGGGTCTATAGTCCACACAGAATCTCCACCTCTGGCTTTTTTTCCTGGGCACCATGATGACACCGGAAGACCATGGACTGTTAAAGGGTTCAATGATGCCTGCCTCCAGCATGGCCTCCACCTCTCTATCGGCAGCCTCCTGCTGCACCATGGGGAGGCGGCGGGGGCGCACCTTATTGGGTCGGGCCTCGCCAGTGTCAATGTGGTGTTGCACTAAGTGTGTGAGCCCCAATTCATTTTCATTTAGACTCATAGAATTTTGACATGGCAGGCTACACCATTTTTCAGCCAGCGACGCTTCTTTTATTAAAGTTTCCCTATAACAATCGAGTTGCTGTTTTGGCCACAACTCACGCCGCCAATACCTCAATCAGGCCAACCTCCCCGACTCCCGCTTTCTCACTCCTCTTCAACCACAATCCCCCACACACACACACGTACACGCACACCCCTCCCATACTCCCATAATCTATCTAACCCCAATCTCAACAGTAATAATAAAAGTGCAAAAGAACAGAACAACAAACAATTCAACATTAACAAATAACTTACATAACAAAAACCCAATAAATAAGGTCACCACAGTATAGAACAAAACATATTCCCCCCTTACTTATGAATAACACTCCTAGAAGGTGAGCGAACAACAAAACATTTCACTGGACACAGCTCGTTAAGTGTATAACATATGCATTTAAAATCAGTAGTATGTACCATAGTGCATAACTTAAAGTATTACAATATAACAGCCATGTGTAGGCATATTGAAAAGGATTATGAAAAAATGGAACATTTTAACAGGCTACATTAAGTTACGTCAATGGGTGTTGTGACGTGTGTGTAACCACAAGCTTCTGTCAGATGATCTTTAAACCAACGTGGAGGCTGTCTGACACGAGCAGGAGTTGTGTGAGTCTGGACGGTCAGACTCAGGAGCTGGCACATCTTTACATCCATCATGTGGCACTTCTCAGGTGCAGCACTTCTCAGGTGCAGAAGGCACCTGGTATTTGGTTAGGCGCGATGCATGCCATTTCTCGCCGCCAGCCAGTAGATAGGTGCTCAGGCCTACTTTCTCTTTTATTTCCAACGGCTGGAAATAGCATGGATTAGCTTTTGGAACATGGTTAGGCTTTAAGATACGCACCGTCTCCCCTTTCAAAAACTGGAATACGTGCTCCACGGCTGGAGTCAGTGTATACCTTCATTTTGCACTGTTGCGAGGATACCTTCCGATGGAGCGCAGTGGTGTCTGCAATTGCTGGAGGTGGTGAAATGACATGAAGGCTTGTGCACATTTTTCTGCCGTGCAACAACTCAAAAGGAGAAAATCCGGTAGTTGCGTGCAGAGTGGCACGGAACACTTGTAAGAATTCCATAAATGTAGCCTTCCACGACTGACGTTGCAGTATAACAGACTGTATGGACGCTCTCAGGACATGATGGAAGCATTTGACTGCTCCATTTGCAGCGGGGTGGTAGACTGCCGTACGTATGTGCTTAATATCACGATCTCTCAAGAAAACACTGAGGTGAGGAAAGAAATGTTAGTTGTCGTAGCAGAGGGTGTAAAAGCCAACTCTGGCCACTTACTGTGGTAGTCCATCAGCGTAATAGCGAACCGGCAATCCGGGGTAGCAGTCTCAAATGGGCCAACCACATCAATGCCAAGTTTCTCCCAAGGCTCGGACAGGAAAGGTACCGGTTGAGGTGGAGCAGCAGAAGGGGTAGCAGTCTTGTCCGAAGACTGGCAAAGGTAGCAGTTCTTAACCTGAGCGTTAACAAAATCTTCCATACCTGGCCACCAGTAGACTTCACAGAGGCGCTGTTTGGTCCTCATGATGCCTTAATGTCCTTCATGAGCCAGACCAAACAAGTTGTGGCGCAAAGCGACAGGAGCAACAAGTCGGAAGCCACGGAAAATAGTCACCTTGCACAGACAGTTCGTGATGGAGTTTGAAATAAGTAGAGCAGCACTTACATCAGCCATTGAAGGAGGCCAATCATCAGCAGTCTGTTCACGCAATGCGCAGAGCTCAGGACAGGAAGCAGAAGCAGCAGCAAATTCCCCAGTGGAGACTGCATACAGCATACACTGAAAAAAGAGAATTGTTGGACCAACTTTAAAAAATTGCTTCAATTGGGAAACATAAATAAATGACATATTTTCAAATCAATTTAACAAGTTTAATTAACCAATTTGTTTTAAGTCAGATGAACTTATAATAATCTGATTACATTCAAATCAAGTTTTTTAAAATGTGACAAATTTAAGGTGTCAATTTTAAGTTTTCAGTTCTTTTCAACAGTTTTTTGCTTTATAGAAGAGTAAAATACTGCACCATAACCTAGTAGTTTGATTTCAAGAAAAGTATATTCTTATAATTTATAATTTTTTATACTTGTATACTTTTTGTATACTTGTGCCATTTACTAGTTTAAATATATTTAAAAGACAACCAAATTAATGCATTGGGTAGAAAATAATCAATAAAATCTTTTGTTTTCACATTTTATTTTGAACATGCATATAAATGTTTTGTTTCTCTGTTTAAAACAGTAACTAAATGCATATTTAGAATGTACCAATGAGCAACACAGAGTTATCACATTATAAAAAGTGCATAAGTTATGCAGGCTACAAACAAAAACCTACCAAAAAATCCTTTTAACAAGCTACAGAAGGTAAATATTATGCAAGTGAACAGTGTTACTGAATATTGTATAGGAAAATGAATTAAAAAATAACTTCCTTACAATGTAGAGCAGCAAAACTACCATTTCAGGACAATACACTTGAGTTACTAAATGCTAAGGTAAGCTCCTGAAAACTGTCAGCAGGGATGTGTACTATACACATTTGTGGTAAACCAACATAATGCATAACACCAACATATTAATACCACAAATAATAGCTTCTTTTCTAAAGATACTGCAAGCCGCATAACTTTTTGCATAACAAGCAGAAGCTAAATTTGCCTAAAAACAACCTGCTCAAAAAAAGCAAATTCATTTGTAAAATCTGAATAAAAGCATTTGCCACTGAGGGACCTCTTTGAGGAACATTTGGTGTGTTTTAAATTATTTCTTTTGGTAAATGGCTTCAACAATAAACACTGTGTTTTTACAACACTTGGCCATTCATCAGTCCATAAAAGCAATAATGCACTATGTCATTACTGTGAGGTTTGAAGTCTGCCATACAAATTTTGGACTTCAAAATTGGGTGACATCTTGTGCTGCTCAAGCTGCATGATGATTTTCTGGAGTACTTCAAAAGTGAAATGAAGGGTTTTGGGATATGCTAGATTAAGTATATACATCAACTCTAGAAGCAGTGCACAAGCTGAAGCGACTGAGGTAAGTCCATGCAGCACCTGCACACCCTCAATGACTATACTAATGTCCTCAGGTGGCTGCTGCAATCTTTCCCCATCCTTTCGAATGACAACCACTGCCATAGTAAGCTGCTCCAGGTTCATCTGAGCATCTGCTGTAGAGACCTATGGTACAAGACAACTCAGTTAAAAATCACTGCAATGATTCCTATTCTGTGATAACTTGGTAATTATTTAAATGTCATCTTATTCAACTGAAATACTTTTTCTGCCACATTTTCTGAAATAGCTTTTTGCTGGGAATAGACAAATACTGAAGACAAGAGCTCCTTCACGGTGACTAAATTTCAGTAAATGTTATCAAAAAGGAATTGTAAGGATTTGAGACAGATTAAGTAACACTGATTCAGTCACACACTTGAGCACATCTAGTAGCAAGATACTGCAAAGGGGTTAAGAAGAATTTAACAATTTGTGTTAAAAGTTCAACTAAGATGAGTAATTTAATCATTTCTGTAATTCTGTCATTTAATACTTTTACGGCACTATTAATAATCTTGTGTGTCCCAACAAGATGTGTTGACATGCATGTAAATGATGTAACTTACAAGATATGATCAGGTCATCTGTGTCTTCTCCCCCAAAAAAGATGAGAGCCTTCAGCACAATCTCTCTCCAAAGATGAATGTCTTCAGTCTAGGAAAATAATCATAATCACTTTTCCACATCTCTTAAGACACGACGCCCTTACTTTCAAGACTTCTACAGATGTTATTTAAAACAATCATCACGCTAAAATTTTACAAATGGGATGTAAGCTCAATTGTGTAATTAAGTGTATTAAGTGTTGAGAAACTGAAAACATGCCCTCAGCTAACAAGGAAACTCAGTGTCTCTCTTAATTATATAGATTTACCTGGTCCAGAATGTTCATCATGTCAGCAGTCTTTTGGCATGTTGCTCCTCCTTTGGCATGGATGACTCTGATCAGCGGTCTTGAGTGAATGTCTAACTGAGAGATAAATTTCTCCTCAAGAGGAACAGCCATGAGTCTCTGAAATTCTGTATTGATCTATAACAACTAAAATAAAAACAAAAACAAATAGCATAGTGGTGTTTGATCTTCCATAGCCCAGTGTCCTAACCACTCACCAAGGTGAGTTTCCTACCACTAGGCCACCAACACCCAAACAATGTAGTTAACCTTAGCATGACTGAACGATAGTGGTTAGTTAGAAGCTATTGTTTGTGGTATTAATATGTTGGTTAGTTACAAGCTATTGTTTGTGGTATTAATATGTTGGTGTTATGTGTTATGTTGGTTTACTACAAATGTGTATAGTACACATCCCTGCTGACAGTTTTCAGGAGCATACCTTAGCATTTAGTAGCTCAACTGTACAAGTATAGCATGTGGAAACTAAAAATGTAAATTCTGCAATTAGGCAGTGTCATACTTAAATGTAATCACATTAAAATTATTGATTACTTTGATTTTTACCTCTTTCTGTTGGAACAGTGCAGGCCATCTGTCCTTGAAGTCCTTAATGGTAGGTCCTTGATTTACAACCTCCTGTTGTCTGTAAGGAAATGTCTGGGCCATTTTGTTTGCAATGACCCTTTCATTGTTCCTTATCTTGAACTCTGTGAGAAGATTGAGTCTCTTTTTTTCAAGACTTTCCAGAGTCTCACCAATCACACAATGAAAACCTTAAGCTACATTAAGCTATTTTTTCCCATATTGTATGTACATATTACGGCATTTTTGGCCACTGTTACCTAGAACTTACCTAAAGTATTCCTTTGAAGGAAGTATGAGTCTGGTGTCCAGGTCTGAAGCAACTGCTATCATTCAAAAGAAAGAAAGAAAGAAAGAAAGAAAGAAAAAGAAAATTAATAAAACTGTAGTTATTATTTAATTAAGTATAAAGTGTTAAGCTTAAATTGTGTATGGTTACGTTGCATCACACGGCTGTCGTGGATCACTGCCCAACATTCGCACACTAAGCTAGGTAACGTCTATATTAACAAAAGCCACCGAGCAAACAGCAGCTGAGTCTTCTCACAATGAGCATCACCGTTACCTCAACACTTTTCCGTATAGGTAGCTGTCATTATCTCCCACACAGTAAAGTTTAACGTACTTTGGTCAGCATGCTGATGCAATTCTGCACGTTCACAAGAGCATTAAACACAGTTTTTTCTCTCTGCGTGTACCAGCATCACAGAACTTAATATTATCGGTTGACACTGAAAATAAATTCAACGATAGTAGAAAATTACCCCCAGCTCTGGCCACGGCATTTTTGGTGTAGTCAAAAAGTTGATCCAGAGACGACAAACGTGTGAACAAACACTCTAACGCACACGCGTGCACCCTACTACCACTATTAACAAAACTGCGGTAAGCGAGCCCTGTACATTGATCGGTGGCAAGCCCAATTAACGTAAACCTTATCCATCTTAATATTGCTGAAACTGTGCTAACAGGCAGCTACACCAGTATACACTACAAGTACACAACGTTTAGTTACAATAATGTCCTCAACAATAAACCACGACAGTTATACTGGCTAGCAAACTAAATTACCAAAAGTGATAACATGATTACAAAAGCTAACGACCATTCAAATATCAAACGACTATTGTTGGTAATCGTGTCGCAAAAAAACACCAAAAACAATTAGTAGACGCTCTTATCCTAATTTCAGGGAACGTTCCCATGAGAGCAACTTACGGTTAAGGGTCCTGCTCAGGGACCCAATGTTGGTTAACGCCAGAGGTCGGATTTGAACCTACAACCTCTCGGGCCAAAGGTGAGTTTCCTACCACTAGGCCACTAACACCCGAACAATGTAAAAGTAGTTAACGTTAGCATGACTGACGGTTAGTTAAGTGATTTTTACACAAAACTTATTAATTACCCCAATAAATTAATTTAGTTTATATTATTTTTATTATTATCAAAATCGATATCTAACATTCAACAACATTTGATTAAATATAACTGACCAATCTTCTTTCAAAGTCATTAAGAAAATGGCGGATCAACTGCAAGGAAAAATCTCAAAAAGCTGCGGACGTCGTGACGTCAGACGCACACTTAAGATAAACGTAACTGAAGCACTTCTAAGTGAAGTAAAAAAAAAAAAAAAAAAGAAGCAGGTTAAAGGATGCTTTTGTGGGGTGTAATTTGATGTTGATATAATCCAAAAAAGTAAACTGCAGTGGGTAAAGCAGAAAGGTGAATGAGAATTATAAGAAATATTACATTAATTCAACTGCTACAACATTGCCATAATATTTGCACAATTTTGCACTGCCTCTACTATTTGCACAAATGTTAACATGTATATATCACTGGTCACTTTTTAACAAACTATATCTGCACAAATTATTGAAAAGTATTGCACAGAATAGTTCTCCAATGCTGTTATAAGATCTGTACAAACTTAAATTTCAGTCAGATGTTTTAAGAATACACTTCTATTATTAGGCTGGATACCGAAATCTTTCATATTGAAAACTGTCACTAACTTCGTGCACATTCAGTAAAAAAAAAAAAAAAAACAAACAAACAAATAAAAAAAGTCAATTTCCACTTCTAGCTTAAAATGTATATTTTGTGTCCTATTTATATATTGTTTATTTCATGTGCCCTATCTGTTCTTTGTTCTCTATTCCTTGCTGCACTGTGTAAACTGGAGCCACGTCATCTCGTCTCTTTGTATATCTGTACAATATGTAGAAGAGATGACAATAAAGTTTACTTTGATTTTGACTTTGAAATACACTTTTTACAGTGTAGCCACTGGGTTCAATGCCATTGTCCTCAGTGGCAGTAGGCAGTGGCAGACAGGAAAGACAATCAGCAGTGTTGTTCTTTGAACCAGGTAAGTAGGCAACATCATAAGTGAAACACAGCAGCATACCAGCACGGTCGGCTCCTTTGGTAGTGAGGAGAGCAGTCAGAGCCTGATGGTCTGCGTAAATTTTCAACCCCGCAAATAGGTTCTCCATTTCTCTACAGCCCAGACACATCCAAGAGCTTCCTTCTCAACTACTGAATATTTGCGTTCAGCAGGAGTAAGGGTCCTCAAAGTAAATGCGAGCACATGCTTAGCTTGATTGGGCTGGATCTGTGAGAGAACGGCACCAAGACCATAGTCAGAAGCATCCGTGGACACGATGATAGGGAGATCCAGGTTGAACAGTGCCAGGGCAGGACTGTGCATTAACAGTTGTTTCACTGTGTCGAAACTATGCTGTGCATCCAGACCAGCAAAACACAGTGTCTTCGCGAATGCAATTACATAAGGGTTCCACCACTGTAGCAAAGTTGGGAATGAACTTGTTGTACCATGATAACAAGCCCAAAAATGACCTTAGCTTTCCTGCATCAGTAGGAGCTGGAGCCTGTAGAACAGCAGCAATGTGATCTCCATCAGGCTGAATTCTGTGAGCAGTCACTGTATGCCCAAGAAAGCACAGGCTAGATTTGTTAAAGTGACACTTTGACGTAATTAGCTGTAACCCCTCATCTCTCAAGCGTTGTAGTACAGCTTTCAGTGTGTCTTCATGGTCAGCTTGGGTACGACTCCATAAGATCACATCATCCAAATAGTTAGCAACATTTGTCAGGCCTTTGAGAATCGTAGCTAGCATCTTCTGGAAGGCAGAAGGAGCTGAAGCAAGACCATATGGAACACGGCAAAACCTGAACAATCCCTCATGGGTGATGAAGGGGGGCAAGTCACGGCTATCCTTAAGGAGTGGCAACTGGAAGTAAGCACTTTCCAAGTTGTTGTTAGAGAAAACTGTAGCTCCATGAAGCAGTCCCAGCATTTCAGATTTCTTCTGAACAGCCACTATTGGAGAAACCCATGGAGAAGCATCTATTCTCTCAATAACACCTGCTTCAAGCAGGCAATGTATTTCTGCACTCACAGCATTTCTGACGGAGAAAGGCAAGCGGCGCAGTTTCTGGCGCACAGGAGCACCATCAGGCGATATTTTAACTTTATGCATGAACCTTGATGCGCAGCCAAGAGCAGTCGGAACCAGCGGCCATCACCTGAGCCGAGGCCATAGTCGAGGGCTGGACAGTTCTGTGCCTTTGAAGCACAGACCCAAGCCGTTGATCAGATCCATGCCAAGCAGAGTGGTACTGGATTCCACAATGAAGAACGATGTCCTTGCAGGACACAGTAACATGTAAGCAGCCAAGGACTGGAATAGGAGCATGAGAGTGTGTCACTAACTTAACTGTCGCAGGCAGCAGCTGTTCTCCTTTAAAGTGCTTGTCATACAGGCTGTGTGTCAGAATGGACACTGAGGAACCTGAATCCACAGTGAGCTCCACAGAGACAGAAGCAGTGGCAGTTTTAACATTGACTATGCGATGAATCTTTGCTGGAGCTGTGTGTTCACTCAAGTAAAGAATCTAAACTTCAGGCAATTCAATTTCATGCACATAGTGAGTTGGTGTTGAATGACACACTCTCGCGAAATGTCCAGTTTTGTTGCAGGTCTTACACTTTGCCGAGGCAGCAGGACAGGACTGAGCGTTTGCAAGGTGTCGATCTGATCCACAGCGATAGCAAGTCCAGCTGGATGCAGGACGAGAAGGAGCAGGGGAAGCGACAAAAGGATGAGAGAGAAACATAGACTGTGTTTTAGAGGATGGAGGCGGCAGTTTACGTCGGCGGCGTACTGCAGCCACAGCATGAACCGGTGCTGAGAGGTCAACAGCAAGAAGCTTTGCTTACTCACTAACAGCTTCAATTTGTGTGGCAATTGTAATGGCTCTCTGTAAGGTTAAGTCTGGTTCCAGAAGAAGTCGCTCATGTATGCGAGGATTATTTACATGTTCCAGCAGCTGATCACGCAATAACTCGTCTCAGTAAGATCCAAATTCTCATGTAGCCGCTTAGTCACTGCAGTACTGATTCATGAGGAGCTTGTGCATGCTTTCGGAACACATGACGCTCAGCAACTAAGTTCCGACAGAGAGGTAAAGTATGCCCGTAAAGCAGCGGCAACGTCTCCCAGGTTCTCACCTTGATCAGGCATTGAGTAGAACTGCTCTGCTGTCTCTCGGTCCCCAGGCAGTGTAGAAGAAGTGATAGGCTCCCCGCGACCCCAGTTGGGATTAAGCGGTTCGGATAATGAGTGAATGAATGAATAGGTGCTGGAATATAACACATGGAATTGCTGCTATAAAAACAGAATTGCAGTTATTTTACTTAATACATTTGAATTACAAGTTGAGTTTTAATGTAATGTGACCCCTCTATTTCAGTCCCTTATTGAACAGACTGTTTCTTATTAGTATTCCAAAATACAAACGAGCCGTTGCTGCCCACGCCCTACTCCTGAAACACCAAAAACATGGCGGATCTAAAGCTGGGCGATTGATGACTCACCCGTGTGAATCACCCGGATCCACTAAATAACTCATGAGTCATGAATCTGAGGTCTTCATTAATCCAAATCCATCAAGTATTAACTACACCATGACTAAAATATAAACCCCATCACGTACATACCTTTTAAAATTATTTCAAACTCATCACAAGATCAATACAGCCATAGTAAGTATAGTTACTAAAAATGTCATAACTTGAAAGTGAGTGATTATTTGTCATTGTGAACACACCACAAAGAAATGTGACCTCTGCATTTAACCCATCCGTGAAGGAGTAGCAGGCAACTAACAAGCACCCGGAGAGGGTACCATGCTCATGAGTACCTCAGTGGTAACCTTACCGGGCCCTGGATTTGAACCAGCGGCCTTCTGCTCACAGGGCGAACACCCTACCATTACACCACCAATTTACAGTGCCTTTGTACCAGCACACTCAAATGAGGTCCCCTAAGAACTTCCTACAAAGTTGAATCCTCTTTGGATTACGGGCCTCGTGTCAGTCGAACGAGTAGCGCGGCGCCAAGCGTACACATTCATGAGTGAAACTGTCGGTTAACTTCCTCTACAGGCAGAAACATATAGCCGAATCTGAAACACGCACACAGGTGGGTTTGCGCTCCTCGAAACTCATGCAGTCACGAGTGAATCCACCGGTTAATTTACTCTAGTGCCACTTGAAAATTATTATTTGCCACTCTGGCAGTCTTGTCTTGATAGTTTTTTATTTACTTGGAAGTGCATTCATTCTCATCACAAGCCACTTTCTTCACTTTCTTTACTTTCTTCTATGAAAAACAAACAATTTTTCTGTCGATTTGGCGACACTAACTCAAATGATTCGCACACCCGAATCAGTTTAGAGACTGACCCAGAGGGAGCGGAATCCTAAAAAGGAACCGAATATTACACCTCTATGAAGCGCTAGCAGTTTTACCTGGTGGGTGGAGGTTCTCAGATAGAAGGGTGGGGTTTTCAAATATCCCCTACTGTGACGTAGAAGTAGGTGAGAAATCTAAACGGTTTGTTTAAGCACATGATTTCTGACATTCGAAAATTAATACTGACACAATCTACCATTTTTTAAAATCAAACTTACATTGTGTGTAGAGGCAGGACAGACCCAAATGGATGTCCAAGAACAGAAAAAAGTGTATGTTTTTTCATAATATGGTACGTTTAAAAATTCATTAAGCAGAATTACTGAATGTATGGTCTCACACAAAACAAAGAGGCTAATTCTACCAAAAACCAATAAAAGTCAGACATCTACAGTGTAAAAATATCTGTAATTATAACGGGCAATGTACTGTAATTTTATTACGGAAACGTACCATTAAGCAACATTCACAGGACTTTTCCTTTATTCTCAGTTTTGCATTGAATTCTGGGTACTAAAATCAAACAACCTGTATAACAACATAAACGACTGCAGCTCATTGCATGTATTGTAAAATATTCCAAGTAATGTCCAGAGATGCATTTCATCTAATTTCGTGTTTTTTTTTCACTTGACTCTGCTGGAATTGTTCCAACCATCTGAAAAAACCTTTGTCTGTTTTAAACATAAAATAACCAAAAGATGCATCACTCACATTGGAATTCATACAGAGGTAAATTACTAAGCATATGTTCATAAATACACAAGAGCGTCACTATCCTCCCAGACCGCTCAGATTCCTCCATGAACTGAATCATTTTGAAAATTCATTCATTAATTCATTATCCGAACTGCTTAATCCCAACCGGGGTCGCGGGGTGATGGACCAGAGCCTATCCCTGGAAAATTGTCTGGTAAGCCCCTGGAAGCCCTTATGTCTGTGCTACCTCGCAGCTTTCCCTTTTAAGCTAGGCTGCCATAGTTGCTTTTGCACTGCCGGAGTTTAGGTGTAGGGCACTAACTCTCTTCTCTTTCTCCTTTTTTCCGAGGTAACCCCGAGCTGATGCTTCACCGGCTGAACCCTCACCTGGACTCTGTGGAGACCTCATCATCTGGAACCAGCTGGGACTTTTTCGGATCTTATTGACTTGAACTGAATTACCAATTTAATACTGAACTAATTTTAGCTTAATGTTGCTGAGTGGATCTTAGCAAGAAGCCCCAGCAACAACTCAGCATTCGAACATGTCCCTCGGACTGTATATCTTCACTTCTTTAAAAATAATGTGTTCTAGGAGTGTTGTTTTTTTTCTTTGTCAACTTTTTTCTCTTTCTTTGAATATATGTGCGCATTTGTGTCTGACTGTGTGTGCGTGTCTGTCACAAAATGATTTATAATGAGGGTGGAAGGCCACAACAATCAACACCGGACTACTGTCCAAGGAAGACCTGAAAGCCATGTAGTTCACCGGGGCCCAGCTATACCCTCAACGTCACAGGAAGGCCGCACATCCGCCCTAGAAGGTGAAGGGGGAGGGATCCCAGACATGGACCAGCCCGCGAGCGCAAGGCAGGAGCCCCCCGATGACCAGATGCAGTAGCGCACGGGCCCCTGCCAGGGTTCGACCATGCAGGCACGGATCGAACACGAGATCCAGCGCCCCACGAGCCCAGGAGCCACCCAGGCCCCAGGGAGCTCCACGACACCCCCAGCCCCAGGAATTTTTTTTCCCCCCTTTCTTTTTCTTTTTTAGATATAGCCCCCCCAATTGATCCAATTGATTCTTAGAGGAGGCAGACATTCTCCCCATGCTAATGTAGTCCAACAGGAGACTCCTGTAATGATTAATACTCAAATCTTTTTTTGATTTCCAATTTACGAGAATAGTTTTCTTAGCAACGCAGATAGCAGTGAGAATCATATGTGCTGAATTCCCCTCCAAATCAATATCACTTAGGTCGCCTAGCATACATAGCTTTGGGGAAGCTGGAACATTATTCCCTAAACATATTGATAAGTTTTCGCATACCTCCTGCCAAAACCTCTGAATGGGTGTGCATTCCCACATGGCATGCATATAGTTGTCTGGTGCGTTACGTGTGCAATGAGAGCAGATGTTAGAGTCTGTAAGACCCATCCTGAACATCCTTTGTAATGTGTTCTATGGAGAGTTTTGTAATGTATGAGTTGTAAATTGGTATTTTTTATTATTCTGAAAGTATTTAAACATATTTGTGCCCAGATATTCTGGTCTAATTTAGTAGATAAATCTATTTCCCATTTTGACGTTGGAAGGGAGATAGAATCATCCATATTTAACAATGATCTATATATCTTTGACAGTAATTTAAAGGTGGAAAAATTCATAAGTTATTTTGAGAAATTCCCACCAGGCTGTCAGAGAGGTACTGATATTAACGCTGTGAAAACATTTATGCTGTTTAATTCTGGAGCTGATAAATTGCAGGTCAGGAATTTCTAGATTATCACAGAGTGTTTTTTCCACACTCAGCCATGATGTGTCTAGGGGGCTGTGGTTAATCCATTTCAAAATATATTGCAATCTATTGGCAAGACAGTAATAATAGAAATTTGGCAGCTCTAACCCCCCACATGTTTTTTTCTTCTGTAAGGTTTTTAGACTGATTCTTGGTGGTTTATCTCTCCATAAAAATTTGGAAATGCATGAATCTAATGTTTTGAACCAAACAGAGGTGGGTTTATGAGGGCTCATTGAAAACAAATAATTAATTTTTGGCAGGACCATCATTTTAATAGTGGCCACTCTCCCCATGAGTGAAATAGGCATGGTCTTCCACCGCAAAAGATCGTCCTCTATAGTTTTCAGGAGTGGAATGTAATTTAATTTTGGCAAGTCTGAGAGCCTGGGGGAAATATGTATACCTAAATATTTAATATTTCCTGGTTGTAATTTAGTGAAAGATTTGAAAAGCACAGTTTATGGGCAAAACTGTAGATTTTGACCAATTAATGGAATACTCAGAAACTGCTGAAGAATTTTCTATATCTGAGATTGTATGAGATATAGAGGATTGCGAGTCCTGAAGAAAAAGTAGAACATCATCTACATAGAGGCTTATCTTGTGATGGATGTCTTTAGTTTGAATACCTGTTTTGTGTCTAATAGTGGCTGCTAATGGTTCAATAAAAATGGCAAAGAGTACGGGAGATAGTGGACAGCCTTGCCTTGTGCCTCTCTGGAGTTGAAAGCTTGGCGAAGTCGGATCATTTGTCCTGACGGACGCAATAGGAGAGCTATATAATATTTTGATCCAGTTAATAAATGATGATCCAAAGCCAAATTTACTTAGTGTCGCAAACAAAAATTTCCAATTTACCCTGTCAAACGCCTTTTTTGCATTTAAAGAGATGATTGTGGCTCCCTTTTTCTTAAGAGTAGTAAAATCTATTAAATTAATTAATCTGCGTACATTGGTGGCTGATTGTCTACCCTGAAACCTGTTTGATCTGAGTGTATTATAAAAGGAGTGATTTTTTCCAATCTTCTTGCTAAAGCTTTGCATATTATCTTAAGATCGGTATTTATTAATGATATAGGATATAGCTAGATGGGAGCATGGGGTCTTTGCTTGGTTTAAGGAGTAGGCTGATATTAGCTGAGTTCATGTGTGAGGGTAGCTTGCCACTTTCCCTAGTATAGCATACCATTCTGAATAAGAGAGGCTCCAGCGTGGTCCAGAATTCTTTGTAGAATTCTGTTGGAAAACCATCTGGGCCTGGGGCTTTATAATTAGGCATGAGTTGAAGGGCATCATGGAGTTCAGCCATTGAAATGGGAGTGTCCAGAGCCATAACCTGTTCTTCATGTAATTTTGGAAGGTTTATATTATTCAGGAATTTTTCAATATCCGAGTCTAATGGATCAACCTGTGATGCATATAAGTTTTTATAGAAACTTCTGAAAGTATTGTTGATTTCATCCGGGTCATGGGTAGTATTTCCTGATGAGGTTTTTACGGACGCAATTGTTGCTTTTTCTTTATGCAGTTTTAATTGGTTAGCTAGGAATTTGGCAGTTTTGTTGCTGTGATCGAAATTCTTGTTTTTATATCAATAATTTCGTTTTAATTTGAGTTTTAATTTTCTTTGTTCACTCAAAATGTGTTCCTGGGGTGAGGTAGCATACTTTTCCTCTAAAGATTTAATCTTCAGCTTTTGTTCTGATATAAGTGAGTTTTCTGTCTTTTTCTTATGCGAGAAATAAGAAATTATTTTACCTCACATGACCGCTTTCCCTGTCTTCCAAAGAGTGCATGGTGAAGTTTCCGGCCTGTCGTTGCTGTCTAAAAATAACGCCCATTCCCGTTTGAAACTGTTTATAAAGTCTTGATCTTTAAGTAGTGACGTATTAAATCTCCAGTGTCTGGTTGGAGGTGTAACCTTTGCGTTAGTCAGAGTGAGAGAGACATAGTGATAGTGATAGGGTGAATCTGAATGGCTGTAGTGTTCCTCATTATGGAATTACTAATTAGAAAGTGATTGAGGCGGGAGTATGAGTGATAAACAGATGAGAAAAAGGTGTATTCTTTGCGGGTGGGGAAGTGAGAACGCCAAGCATCGCATAGACCAAATTCCCTCATGTATTGTTTAACAATTTCTAGAGATTGCCAATTCCTATAACTCTCTGCAGTGCTAAACCTGTCAATTTCAGGGTTAATTACCAGGTTAAGGTCCCCTCCTATTATAAGTGTGGTATTTGAGTAGTCAGAAAGTGAGGTAAAGAAAGTTCGAAAAAAGGAGGGGTCATCAACCTTTGGACCATATACACTGGCAACACATAGGCTACGTTCACACTGCCAGCCACATCGTTCAATTCCGATTTTTTGCTCAGATCGGATTTGTCTATCTTGACGGTTCACATTCATAACTACTGTATCTGTATCTGACTGTAATGTGAACGCATCGAGCCTCCGAAACGTCACGCATGCGCACATTGATACATTTTTACACGGGTCAACTGCGTCACCAACAACAAAAAACGTCATATCTGAGGGACGACTCATGGCATTAAAAATGGAGGCGTTAGTAGCTCAGCCTTGTATCGCACTTTGCTCTGGAGGACGACAAACAGTAAATCAGCTGTACATGAGCAGGTCGAAGAGGAGAAAAAAAAAAGTCAGGCGGCGAGTTTTTCTGCTTTCGCAGTTATTGCTGGAACTGCTGCACCAAGAGATGTGTGGGCACGAGAAAGGAGCCAGCAATGGTGGGACCGTGATGTGGATGGATATACAGATGAGCAGTTTGTAGAGAACTTCAGAATGTCGAGGGCTACATTTGAGTACCTCTGTCAGCGCCTTAAGACGAGGATAACACGAAAAGACTCACAATGCAGGAAAGCCATTTCTGTTCAAAAACGTCTTGCGGTTGGACTCTATTGGCTTGCGACTGGGTCTTCCGGACGGTAGCAAACCTATTCGGAATTGCAAAGTCTTCTGTGTGCTTAATTGTACATGAAGTGTGCATGGCTTTGCAATGTGAGATAATGCCTGAATTAATAAAGCTGCCACAAGGAAGTGATCTCCGCGAAATACTTCTGGGGTTCAAGACAAAATGGGTATTCCCGCAGTGTGCGGGCGCAATAGACGGGAGCCACATTCCGATAATCGCCCCCCAGGAGAATCCCACTGATTATTTTAACCGAAAACGCTGGCACTCAGTTATTTTACAAGGCGTCGTGGACCACAGATACTGGTAACTATTGCCTCTAAACTTCTTAACAATATACAACATAGTGTTATTGAATACAGATAGCAGCACCATTCAAATGAAAATTGTATAATTAATTAATTTATACAAAATACATTTGAAGGTAGAAGAATGTTTCAGGAAAAACTAATTGTTAAAATATATTTTATGAATAGATCACCAGCATTATATTTTAAGGAAATATACTAATGGGAGTGTGTATTAGTACACAGTACATTGTGTTACTCAGCCTTGCAAGATTGTCATAGATATTTAATGCCTTAATATTATCCCAACAGCTTCACAAATATCAATTTTGGATGGCCTGGAAGTGTCCACGATGCCAGAGTCCTAAAGAACTCAAACCTGTATGCAATGGCAGCAAGAGGAAATCTTTTTTCCAGATGTAGGTACATGTTGCATCTACTTATAATGCACAAATGTGTTATCAGTTCAGCATGTTACTCCATGTAGCAATAAATTAACATTTTCATAAGTGTTAATAAGTGTTCATAAAATGTTTCAATAATATTATTAATAAGACTTCAGTAGCATCAAATGTATCAATAGCTTTCAAATGTATTCAGTATAATCAGATGAATTGTACAATCGTGAAATGTGCTGCTATTTGTGTTCAATAACACCTATAATTTGAATGTCACAAGAGTTAGCCCACACATACAGACTGATTAAAATGCAGCATTACTTGTGTTTTAGGACACTGAAGAGATAAATGACACCAGTGTGCCAGTCATGCTGCTAGGAGACCCTGCATATCCCCTTCGCAGCTGGCTGCTTAAGGGATACAATGATACTGGCAACCTAACACAGATCAGCGCCACCTCAATGAGTGGGTCAGCAGGGCACGGATGACTGTAGAGTGTGCCTTTGGCAGACTTAAAAGGAGGTGGAGGTGCCTGGCGAAACGGTTTGATGCTAACATCTCTGCAGTCTCCACAATCATCAGTGCATGCTGCACTCTTCACAACCTGTGTGAGATGCGAGGGGAGGATTTTGTGGAACTTGCTCAAGCTGCACCTTGCACTGACAGAAGACACTATTATGAGGCACAGGATATTGCAGATCCAGTGCAAGTCAGGGAGGTCCTAACAAAACATTTTTATAGGCAGCTAACAAATGGAGTGGACTTGCAGAACTATTTTGCAGTTTTGTTAAAAAAAAAAAAGAGAGAGAGAGAGACAAAAACATGTTCTTGTAATCACTTGTTTATTCACGTTTAGATATTTTTCTTGAAAATACTAAAGCAAATACAATGTGCGTTTATGTATAATGCATATGGAAAAAAAAACCTCAAAGTCACTGTCTGACATGGCAAACTTTGCACATACTTGAATACAAAAATAAAAGAAGCTTTTTAATTATAACACTGTACTTCTTTGCAAATCTGGTAATGAACAATTTGCATTCTAATATCCAAACTGCTAACAGTTTTTCAAAACTGCAACTTTAAACAAAACAGTTGCCTCAGATGGTTTGAAGTAAACAAACTGTGTTAAAAAAAAAACAAAAAAAAAAAACTAGGCCCTTAATCAAATTAAATATTCCCTTAAGTCATGACAATTATGGACCATTAACTTGTCTGGGGACTGAAGCAGTGTTGGTGTCACCACTTAAAGATTGTGGGGGAACCTGGCTGAAACTTAGAGGCTGAGCCAGGTCCTCTAGAAAGGAAACAGAAGGTGTCTGGTTTACTAATGGAATATGAGCAGGAGGAATGTGCGAGGGTGGGACAGGAGTGAAGTTTTGCTGGAAGACTGGAAATTGGCTATGGGTGTTAGAAGGGCTAGGTTGAGACTGAATACTGTTGAAGTGAGGAGGCTGTGAAAAAATCATAAGGGGTGCAGTTTGTTTGTATAAGCACCTGGGTCAGCAATGACATCATTTTAATCTCATGTTCGTGCTGTGCTTTTTGCATTTTGAGAAGAACCTCAGTGTCATCATTCTTTAGGACTTCAGCAATTTTGTCTGTGCAAGCTTCCAAAGTTTTCTCCATTTTGCCTTTTCTCTTCCGTTTGTTTGAACTTTGAGCTGTAATATGGAGAGCATGTTGAGTACTGGCAGTAATTCATTTATTTATTTTAAATACAGTACATTCAGGTTCATAGGTTGAGTTTGGCGGTTTTTGAAGTATTTAAAAAAAGAGCAATCTTAATTAGAAATGTTGATTCAATACATTTTTGCTATGCCACAAAGTGTGTAGCAAGTTTCTCACATATATTACACATAACCTTAAATTCCCATATTTGTAGTGTGTAATAGAACATATAAACAATCATCTTAAGTGGCCTAAAATAGTAGGCCACTTACATCTAGAAGAGTTGAGGACTGCGTGGTCCCCTATTGTTATTGTGCCGATTTTTTTTTTTCTGCCTCAAAACGCGTTGGGGAGAAAAAACGGTAAGACCGACAGCTTTGAAATTTGGCAGGTAGGTCCGGTACCCCACCCACTACTCAGGCAAAAAAAAATTCCACCAAAATAAGCTATTTTGCAATTTTCCGAAAAAAATAAGTATTTTGCCGAATAAATGTTGAACCGTAGCTCGGCTGCTCAAAAATCTTATATCATCTTATTCTTTGGTTTAAGACGAATTTTTTAGACCCTCGCATCTATTTCTGCCTTATTTGATTTTTCGCTAATTTGCATAAAATGAAATCCCATCTTTTTCGAACTCGTCCCTGGGTTTTTGTCCAATCTACATGCAACTGGTATCATTTGAATCCCAAGACACTCTTCTTTAATTATTATCGAGCACATTTTTAATTTAGGTCTTCATTTTTTTATAATATGCAAATAAATGGGCTCGGCTTGGCGTAGGACTGCAAATCCATATACATATACCAATCCAAATCCATATACCGATTTTCCGTCATAATTGCACCACTCTACCCCTTGGTGGCGCTAATAAGCTATTATGCGTTTTCCGTAATAACTTTTGAATCGTAGCTCCGATTCTTAAAAATCTTATACCATCTTATTTCTTAGGTCAAGACGAATCTTAATAAAACCTCGTATCTATTTTTCCCATATTGGATTTTTCTTTAATCGGCATAACTAGTCAACTAGATCCTGGATTTTTATCCAATTTGCATGTAACTGGTATTATTTGAATTATTTGAATAATTACTAAATAATAGTAATTATTAAGACCAAATCTCCCTAAATAGACAATATATTTACTGTAGGTAGAGGAGGAAAGACGAAATTTCCAAGTAAGAAATGCATTCCTGGCCAGGCACTGCTGGTTCTGTTGTGCTGGCTCCGGGTCCATTGTGTAACTGACGCCACCAACATTAACAGGACGCTTACATTAGACCCTCTTATTGCGTGTCTGTTTGGGTGACAGGTGTCGTGCCTAAATCGGCACCCTTGCGCGAGAAGCATCCCCGACGCGGGTGCGCGCATTTGATGACTTCCGCCTTTATACGAACTACTGTCCATAAACTCCAATTCGTTCCTACACTCTGTTAACGCAGAGTCACGAAATTCGTTCCTACGCTCTGTTAACGCCAATAGGATGAGGGCAAAATTACTCATATTCTTAAAAATAAAAAAACCCTTACACAAGTAGCGGAAGTCATCAAATACGCGCGCCCGCGTCGGGGGTGCGTCTCGCGGCAATGCGTGGAATTACCAAAATTATAGAGGGGATAGAGAGGGGGGATAGCCTAACATATGAAACAGGAAAAAGACCAACAAAGTAACTGTATTCTAATTACCACCTATTTAAACGGTAACTGTAACGGAATACAGTTACTCATATTTTGTATTCTAACTACGTAACGCCGGTACATGTACTCCGTTCCAACACTGTTGCTATATTATGCAAATCAATACTTTGAAACAAATTCAGCAAGACATATGTTTGAATAAGGAAACTTTACTATAATTTATAGTTTTTAGACATTCTCTTATAGTAATTATTAAGCACATTTTCAGGTATTTCTTTATATGACTGCAAAGCTTCACTTCAAAGTTGATATCCCACTTTTTGGCGCATTATAAACTACTTTAAAGTTAGCCTAATAAGTTTTGAACCGTAAATACGTAGAAAAAAGATGAAACATATCAAATCAATTCATTCAAATCAAACATATCAATTCATAAAAAACTGATAAAGCTGCAAACTGCATGGCCCCCGTAATAACTGCTTGCAGTTATATTTACAAATACTACTCTATTATGATAGGTTCCTTCCAGTTTAGCTTGAAAAGATTCATTTCCCCAAATATCACTCAAATCCCCAACTTCTCCATCCTTCCACTGACTGATATTGAAGCTCTCCTCCATCTTTACCTTCCCACGCTGCCGGTGCAGGCTGATGATGTCAGCGCATGCGTATAAGCAAAAAGCCACATGAATTCCGATCTGAGCGTCGACATTCAGGTCGCATGAGGGGAAGTTCAAGATGGCGGAGTGAGTAGCAAGTTTGTTGCAGGCTCCAAAACTTTTTGTTGTTTTGTCCTGGAATTGTGAATTTATAAAGGAAAAAGCGATAACGCAATATTTGTGGACCTAAACTAGTACCAGAATAACCAACTGGACACCGAATTCACCTTAATTACTCTGTCTTTTCTGATATTTGCCCTGCAACCAAGATGGATCACGACTACAACTTGTCGCTGCCGAGAGAGGAGTGTGACGACGACGACACTAAGGATTTGGCAGTCAACGAGACGACCTCCAAAGACAATAGAATCAACTGGGCCCACACTCCGATAAAAAGTCCGAACCCGAAGAAAGGGAAAGGGGCACGAGCCCGGACATTTGATGATGAGGACACTGCCGCTGCTATCCTGCAAGCAGTCAGCATCTTAACGCAGAAGATGGATGAACAGACGGCGCTGCTGCGAAAGTTTGAAAAGCGCATCGATAGGAACACAGCGGAAATAAGGAAGAATAAGGAAGGTGTAGCAGAACTTCAGGAGAAAGTTACTGAGCTGCGGAAAGAAAACAAATCCCTGCGCAACTCCTGTGAGGAACATACTCGTTACAAGAGGAGGTGGAACCTGAGGCTTACTGATCTTCCTGAGAAAGATGACGAGAACACGAGAGAGACAGTCATTGGGATTCTCACTAGAGTTGTACCCATGTCTGTGGATAGACTGAGAGAAACTGTTGACACCGTTCATCGGCTGGGAAGAAAGGGAAACGCTGCATCTTCCGTGTCCCCACGAGCCATAATCATCCAGTTCGGCATGAGGACGGTCCGGGACGACGTCTGGAAGAAATCGAGGGATGCGAGAGTTTGCAAAGAGATGAACATCCGCTTTAAGGAAGACTTCTCCAAAGAAGATCGGGAGGCTCGAGCCAAATTGTGGCCGCTGGTCCAGGACGCCAGGAGTAAAGGGAAGAGAGCATTTCTGAAGGAAGGCTACGCTCTGATTGACAACCAAAGAGTGGACCCGAACTGAACGTTGTGTGTCTGTCTTTCACTTCTCAGGTATGCTGATGTTGAATCAGCTTTAAGGTTTAATATGTTCCCCAATTGTTAAGGGTTATTGCACTAACTGTTTTTTTTAGGACACAGCTGCTCATTCCTGCGTGTCTTCTACATTTTTTTCTTCAATAGTTCTATAGAGGTGTTTTATGTTATCTTTTATATCGTTGAACGTCAGGGGGCTAAAAAACATTGTGAAGCGTAAGGCAATTTTTCTTTTCTGTAAGGAGCAAAAGGCTAACTGTGTCTTTCTGCAAGAGACCCACTCGGCGGAGGCAGACACAAAGTTCTGGAAACTACAGTGGGGAGACCCTGTTTTCTTTAGTCACGGTACATCTCATTCAGCTGGAGTGATGATTTTATTTAATAGGTTTCCGGGTAATGTCATAAACTGTAAAAGTGATTCTGGTGGTCATTGGCTGATGGTGGTGTCAGAGATTAATGGTTCAAACTACATTATGTTATGCGTGTATGGTTATACCAATAGAGCTCAGAACAAAAAACTTCTAACTTTCCTCTGTGACAAACTGGAGTAATGGAAGTTAAGCTATCTAGTTGATAAGGTTATTGTGGGAGGAGACTTTAATGTTGTTCCTGATCCTTCTTTAGACCGTTTTCCATCTAGGGCGTCATGTCACATCTTTGATGACATTATTCTTAATTTGGTTACCAAAGTCAGTCTGTGTGACTATTGGAGACTGAAAAATCCTTCTGCGACTCGGTATACTTGGTTTAATTCATCTAACAATGGTTTATGTTCCAGGATTGATTACTGGTTAATTTCTAACAACTTGATCGATGATATCTCCAAGTGTGAAATTTCAGCTTCTCCTCTAACTGATCACTGCTTGATTTCTTTGTCAAACTCATTAACTAAAGAGGGACATCGGACTCTTATTTGGAAATTTAATAACAGTCTTCTGCATAATGACAATTTCTGTACTGACGTGAAAAATCTAATTGTGTAAATTAACCAACTAGAAATGTCACATTTGAGCAAATGGGAATGGTTTAAATTCAAAGTTAAACAGATGGCAATTCAAATAATCAAATCGTCCAATAAAAGGAAAAAACGGGAGCAACAAAACCTTATTGAGGGCATAAACAAACTGTGCTGCAAACAGGATCTATCACTAGACGAACAAATACAATTAAACCACTTTCAATCTCAATTGGACAAACCTATGTTGCCTATGTTCGTTCAAGAGCCCGATGGATTGAGGAGGGGGAAAGAAATTCTTCCTACTTCTTTAATTTAGAGAAGCAGAGACAAGCTAAAAAGAAGATTCAATCACTGAATATCGAGGGGGTTACAACCGATGACCAAGACCAAGTAAATGAGGAAATATTACAGTTTTACTGTAATCTTTATAAGTCAAACTATTCGGCGGAGAACGGTACTGCGTTTCTTGAGAGACTTAGAGGTTCTATTGGAACATTGGATGAAGATTTGAAGAATCTTATGGAGGGTGAACTTGCGATTGAAGAGCTGGACGAGGCAGTTAAACGGATGCCATGGGGTAAATCACCAGGAATTGATGGGTTAACGGTGGAATTTTACTCCTTTTTCTGGCAAGACATTAGATTAATGCTCTTCAATGCGTGTCTAGAATATATCTCATCAACGAATCTTTCGCCCACAATGAAACATGGTCTCATCACTTTAATCCCAAAACCCAACAAAGACAAACTTCTATTGGATAATTGGAGACCCATAACCCTTCTGTGCAATGATTATAAA